>JAECUM010027976.1:0-18395 GCA_016617855.1 Megalonaias nervosa | reverse complement strand
GGGGGCGGGAGAGAGAGAGAGAGAGAGAGAGAGAGAGAGAGAGAGAGAGAGAGAGAGAGAGGGAGAGAGAGAGAGAGAGAGAAACAAAACGTCTAAGTTAGGATAGTACATTCAGAAAGAACGGTACCCTTATTGAAACAAACATTTTGGCCTTTGGTTGTTCTGGCATCAGATTGTTTGCAATACCATGGTAGAAGGAATCATCAGCTACAGTAGACTGGAAAGATTTCCAAAATTGGAGCTAATAGCGATGAATTAACGACACAGTGATAACTCGTAGCTCTTAATTAATCTCATTCCCTGCTTACTCCCTCCTCTTCTCAGAGCTCCACATTGTGTACTGGAGTGCTTCGCAGAGGTGTACACGAGGCAGGGAGCAATACTTGCTTTGGATATTGATAAAAATGCTGCTGTTACTTGTACGTAGAGTAATCCTAAATTATGTGAATTGTGGTTTTGGTGATTAGGTTTTAGAAGAATAAAGTAATCAATCTTGTTAAATAATAACACAAAGGGAATGATTGTATTGTAATAGAGAAACCAAGATGGCGTCAGAGCGGCAACAGCTTGTAATAATTCCATACATTTGGCACAGTTAAGGAAGATAATCCGCATGTTGTAGGCAATCGATAAGGAGTTTGAAATAACAGAAAAGATCAATTCACCTATAAAATATATGGTATTTTCCTTCCCAATTTGTCTTTCGGCAACAGCATCAGTTACGAGATATCTTTTAAACAATCAAGATGCAGAATTTCTGATGAAATGGAAAGTGCTACAGTCGGAAGTCCGTAACATTTTGTAACCCATCGATATATTTCCAACAAAATACAAATGTTTTAGCGATAGGTATATATGTGAACTTGGAGGTCTGGTTCACTTTGTATTTGGGCAGAATGGAACTAATATCGATAAATATGTCTCCTCCACCTTCAAATTGCGACTATAAATTCACATCATCTCAGACATAATCTTAGGGAGACATTTTAATATTCGTATTTATAATTATTAAATTATAATTCCATTTTCAGATATAATTAAAGTATATGAGAGGCAATAACTGCATTTTATGTAAAGTTAGCTGCATTTATCATTTTAACCCGATTTTTTGAGAATTGTGTGACGATAATGATGACCAAAAATTAAACTGTGACATAGAATAATTGACTTTATATAACACGTGTGAAGGGTCTTCATCTCAGTCAGATGAAAAATCGATAAATATTCGAGAAATGCTGAATCAAAAATAAGAAAGTTCATTAATTTTAAATATCATGACATAGAAATAGCTGAACACAAGTGAATCGATCAGTAATAGCCAAGAAACGTTAGCCAAAATAGTTCTTACAGACAATAGGTTATCTACCACCATCAAGCAAATCAAAGACAATAAGCCCGACCCAAGCAGCCTTTTGTTTACTGACCCTATCCACCATAACATTGTTTTAAATTTAAAAAAATTACCTCGCTACTGAACCCTAACCTTATAAAATTAAAAGTATCAGAACGCACAACCTCAAAGTGAACCAGTTCGCGAGCAAAGCGAAAAAGTTATGAGTAAAGACAGCATGTTCATGGAGAAAATAAACGTTTATGATTTAGTTGAAGTGTGATAGTCTGTGAAAATTAAACAATGGACATAAATTTATATAAAAATGGACAGTACACGTTATCCTTAACATACAACTCAGTTTTTAACGCTTCAGTCAACAACGAAACTAAACACTTAATTGAAGAAATATACTACATAAATAAAAGTAATGTACATAAACACCCTTATAAATTTAAATTTGTTTTAAGATTTAACAATGATTTGATGAACAGACAACACATGTGATATGAAATTCAGGAAAATCTAATTAATTACGTTGTATTAATGGCAACTACCAAATGCGAGATATTTCACCGGCTTTTTACAGATCAAAGTGTAGTTAGCACTATCGACATATTGGTTTCGTGTTTAGTTTCAGATATGAATGCTGATGTCTTATCTCTCGATACCGTTACTTGATGAGGACATTTAGTCAACCAACAAAATTGTATATCTGAAACGAGTTTGCATAATCTTTAATATTTTAACATTCCATGAAATCATGACTGTAGATTCATCAGTGTAAAAATAAATACTGGACTGATAATCGACATGAAGAATATAAAAATGTACATCAGGTTAAAATTCTTAAAAGCATCATTATAATTACAGGACTGTAACAGTTGAATACTGGATAAAAATGTTGGATGATGAAATTAATTTAATGATAACAAGTATGGTTCCACTGTTCAAGACATTGTTAAAAGGTGCTTAATTTTGGGTAAACATACCATGACGAGAATGAAAACATCACGATAAGATTTCAGCAATAGATTTCAGACTCAGCAGTTATACCAAACTATGCTGTTGGGGATGGCATGTTGGTTAGAACAATAACCTGCAAGCGTCATCAGATGCCTCTAAATTAGGAATAAACACACACTGCTGTAAATACCGACGCGGTAAAATTTATGATAGCAGCAGCTGATAAACAATCTGTAACAATTCCTCAAAAGACAGACAATGGCATAAACGAAGTTATCCTGGAAAGGAATTATGTAGACACGACACACATGATCAAAAAGTCCTAGATAATGAAATAGTGAAAAAATAATGATTACCCGTGATATTACAAACTGCGAGGAGACAGCTTGTACTTGATTTGACTGAACAGAACAGAAAAATTCGTTGACTTTGTAGTCATCGTCTATCCCGTATTTAAGTACAACAAGACTTAAAGTAGGAAATTGATTTTCTGCGACAACAATGCAAATTGTTAAAGATCTTATTACAAATTAGACGAATGTCTGGAATTACGTTTTGGTGTTTATCCGGGAACTAATGCTTTATTTCTGATAGACGTCTATGCAGACTTTGTGGATACAAAATAGAGGCAACCGAACCAACAAAGTTAGCGTTTAATGGTATATATTAAAGAATATGCGTTGGTGATGGAATCGAAATAAAATATTTACATCAGTATATTATTCTAAAGATGAGAATTCTTTGGACAATTTATTTTAGGAAAATAATGCAGTATCTGTTGTTATGAAAGTAGAGACAGCTGAAAATTTAAAAGAAAACAAGAGATGAATTTTCACTGAGGTTTGAATAGTTGCTTGTTTACATGGTCGTAGACGAAACTCCTTAACGTACATCTATATTCACGTATTAGAACTTTGATAGACAGTGTCATGTTCCTGAGGGTTGAGAGTAGAATCAGTAGTTGTATTAGCATGGTTCCATATTGGCATATTATATAAAATCACTCTTCTCAGTCGTAGATGGCACAAAGTGGAGAATGTTAAGTTAATACCTACGTTCTTCATTATGTACGTCGTCGTCAATACCTTAAATGACAGGCAGTGAGCTAATACATGCCGGTTAGACACTTTAGACGGCGAAATGTTTAACAGAAGTGATTAGATCGTCCTTGGTCCAACGGAGGAACTTTTTAAACGTCCGCGACGGTAATGGACTGTAATTCAAATCGACGGATTTTACCATTAAAATATATATTAAAAAGAAAATATGCGTTGTTTGAGTATATGGAAAAGTGGCGAAGTCCTTTGTGACAATATAATATTTCCACTTCACTAGTGAAACATTTCCGTATATCTATTCAAGACAACGTAGATATCCTATATGCATCTTACCTGTTATAAATTAGCTAATGTTGAACAAGGCATACACCTGCAGGTAAACAGAAAAAGATAACGTTGATGCACACAAAATGTATATTCGTTCATGTCTGATATTGATATAAATATTTATAACAACCGTATAGTATCTATACTGTTTTAAAAATTACCATTTTATAAATGGATCAGTTTGATATCTTAGATGACGTAATTTCAGAAATGATATTTGGTGAGTACTACAAGTTTAATAAGAAAGGCGCAGTTTAGCAAGAATTCATAAAAAGGCGTGTTAGATATGACGTAAAATAAATACAAAAACCCGAAGGCAGAAAAAACCCACAATCCAACTAACGAATGAATTCTCCATGAACAACTTAACGAGATGGCTAATAATAAAGCAAGGTTCTGATAAATAATTCAGGGTATTGCAGTTGCGATGAAAAAAGATAACATAAAATAATTAAAAGTCGACTATATTTTAAAACCTTTAAAAGAAGCTCTAACATAAGGAGTATATAAAGGTGTGCTAGATAATAAACACTTCAAAGCGAAATGAAATAAATAAAAAACAGTTTATATTCGTCTTTTTAACTATAAAACCATACTATTTACTTCTGAAACATACACCGAAATATAATCTTTTTGTTAATCACTTGTGGAAAACAAATAACACCAGAATGTTGTTTGTGACATTGTAACGGTTATTTGTCAACATGAATTGAGAGGAATATGTATTTCTCATTAAGTCATTCATTTTATCACCATATTGGTTTATTGACTTGTTATACTAGAAGTAATCAATAACTTTCGTCTAATACTGTAAATTAACCATATCTGTGTTTTGATAATTTCATTTTCTTGTTCTTTAAATCGACCAACATCAACATCTTTTTATATGATAATTCTTCTTGTAAATACTGCATCCCTCTGATAAGCAAAACGTGTTTTCGCCAATACATAGTGTTACATTTGTTCTCTTGTGCAGATTTTCCAGCCGTTTACCAATCAAGGAATTATTCATGAGCTTACGTATATCCTTTTCAACTGCATTTGCCTCAGAGGGGTATTCATTTCTATCTAGGATTTTAGCTACGGTTCTTGGTCGAATAACACGTTTCTATGTATGTTTAGTCACCAACCTAAACGAAGATAAAACTTCAAATTGAAATAGTGGATAACGTATATATCTTTATTACTCAACGTGCACAATAACATAGTCCTTTTAACGTGTTGGTACATCTAAAAGGTACTTCTAAAATACCACCAAAACTTTGTGCATCATTCCAAAAGGGAATTTTGTCCTCAAATAATTTTAATTTCTTGTTTGGTTTCCTACTTGAAATTCTTGGCAGGCATTACTTATTATATTGGTGATACGTATACATTCTTGGTGAGTTGCTACACCCTGAATGACCTTGACCTTGACGTATTATCTTTCATTTTAACTTCAGCAGCAACACATAACTCATGATTTGCCTTAGCAAATCTATTTGATATCATGCAAATTATTCATCCAGTTTCTGATTCAATCATCTGATTAATATCATAGTCCATTAGTGATTATAATTGTTCCTTTTCTTGTTCGAACCAACAATCATGAGACAGCTCAAGTGCATTTAAATAGCATGCAGATCCAAACTTGTGATTATTCGTACATTCTTACACTCTTCAAAAATACTACACAACATAAGTGACCACATTTTTCAATTTCAAATGTTTTAAGACTTCTACATACCTGTATTCACCATCTATCAGGCCTGGTCATGATAGACCATAACAAAATGTCTCAATTGATGGTAGTTTAGTTTCCATAGACCTTTTAAAGTCATCCATGAACTTGTGGTAATAAATGTCTTTTATCATATATTGTAGCCCCGGATGACTAAAATGTTTAATGGTTTCCGCAAGTGTGTTATCATTGAGATTCTTTGCAAGTTGTTCCAACTATTGTCCCTTGAACCAAGAGCTTTCTAGAAAACTGATTGTCATTTTTATCACTACTTCTTTATCATCCTTTCCAAGAGTAACGACTATTAAATTCTTCCGAACGAAATGTATTTTTCATAACTATTTTGTAGTATATATCACTTCTTGATCCGGATCGTTTTCCACGAAGATTGTGATAAGGAGATGAAAACAATACATAGGCAATATTTGGATGTATGTATTCAAAAACATATTGTTTAGTGCATTATGTATTAAGCACTTGTACGATCACAATCTCTTACATTTTTCTTGATACCTTCGTTGGTGGTGACTTCATTTATAACTTAATGGATGATTTCCTTTTCACAAATATCCCATGTGTTGGTGGAATTAAACAGCTTCTTATCTTCGTGAATGAATATTAGATTAGCATCTTTCAATGTCACAAATTTTGTACATGGTTTTGGAGACTTTTAATAAAGTCTTTGCCATGTATATCATAGGCTTATAGTCTTCGTGAACTGATGTAAGATGACGACACAGTCTTCGTGTTATATATAAAGTTGATGTTATTGTTCATGAATTACTTGTATGAATTACTTGTCTTGTTTACGAGCGCTTATTAGTAGCATGATATTTTTCAAATCACAATATAGAACAGACGCGACCTTTAGTTTATGATGGTAATATTTTGAATATCACAACACTACTATTAAGTATGATGACTGTTGTGTTATCGAATTTACTGCATAATCTTTCGTGTTCTTCCAGTTGTAGTTCAGCGGTAAAAATTAAACACTTCTTGTAAAGGTACCTTTCATTGATTTGTTTGTGGACTTGAGTTGTCAGCAATCTTGACAAAGCCTTTATACCAAAGAATAATACTTGTCTCCATCCAATATGATTAGGATATGCACGTGATTTTCCTTGTCTCTTTCCATTATTCTAACAAGTTTTATTAGACACCAACTTCTTTTATTATGTAGGGCATTATGAAACCATGGGCGTTTGGTGGTGGAGGGGTGTTCATGATGTTAAAGCCCTTGTTCTGTAGTACCATTTAGTTTAAAATGTTTCTTAATGTTTGAATTCTACAGAACCATGTGCTCTGAGTTGTATACTATTTATTTATCTCATGTGTGGCTCGACGCCACGAAAATAGTGGAGTGACCAATTTTACATTTATTTTGGGATTAAATAGTTTTAGTGGGCTACAAACTGTTGCAAAAATCGTCACATCATTTCCATTATAATAGCTCATATTTTGCTTCTTACATTGATCCATCCTTCAGATCTCATTTTCATTGCTTTATTTGATGTTTGTTACATCAACTGACAAGAGATCATTATTATTATATCTATCTATGAGGTTAGGCGATAGATCTACATATTAATTTTGGGTAAATTAGTTCCAAAATATAGCGTTCAAGGATCAATTAAACCTTTCCATTGCAAAACCTTTATCATCAGAGTAAGCGGAAATTTTTCGTGCATTTGTTTTGTTTGATTAAACAGGTTGGTAATCTGAGATATCTAAATAACATTTTCAGTTAAAATCGCATGTGTAAAAATTCTTATGGTGATTACAGTTCAGTCGGTGCATTTTTCCACGATTCTGAAAGGTGTTTTCAAATAACCTTTCCAACTTTTGTTAGCAATGCACATTTATAAAATCTACTAACGTTCTTGAAAGGTCATTGACTATATTTATTTCATGATCGTCATCCAAAACAATTGTTTACCAATTCGATAGCTGTCTTTATCAATTCCTTATTTTACTTGATGAAGTTCAAACTCACAGCACAGTATATAAACCTGTCGTGCTCAGAACACATATCGTGCAATTTTAATAGAAGGGGGGGGGGTGAGTGTTCTTGTACATTTTACCTCTGAACCCTTGTCAGTGACCTTAGGGTAGGAGCCTAGAAAGACACCCGTAGGGCAAATTTACTGTATGGCTTTATGAATTTCCACCAAGTCATTTAATATATAATTTGGTAACATAATGCCACACGGACACTATCTCCACACTTGATTCTAAAGTACAATAATAATAATAATAATAATAATAATAATAAGAATAAGAAGAATAAGAAGAAGAAGAAGAATTTCTTACCCTGAATGTGCAAACACAATTTACCATACGTATATTTCGTAAATACTCTGCAAACGCAATTCTTTCCGTATTTGTGGGTTCTTCCACGAGAATTATAATCTCATAAAGTTTGTTATGTTTTATCTAATACCAATGGTGATGGGTAGAAAGAAAATTATGTATGGGGAGGATTTCTGGGGAATATGTATATTTTTAGCTACGCCTGGGAGTATACTCATTGCAAAGATGATGTCATCTTAAATATGGAATACGTATAATAAAGGTCTGATTGATAATGTTGTTTTAAATTAATATTAAATCGTACGAACACTTGCCAGGGGCATCCCGGCAGAATCATTGCATCAAAATACGACATCATATTAGTAATTTTACAGTACTTATTAAAGTTTCTTGTGGATGAAATATTGTGAGGCTATTCAATTTACTCGGACCTTGGCCTTCATATTGTTTGTAAAGTCTTAACGTCAGAAGTTCCGATTTTTTTCAAATGAAGTTCGTACATTTTGACAAAAAATATTATAATGATTTTCATGACGTACAGATGTCTGGTACTGATAATTTCGATATACCGCTAGTTTGACGCCCAGTTCCGGTAGGGGGAAAACATGTGGTTTCCTCAGGTCTTATCCTTCACCTTGCCTTACAAGTGTCGGATTTTGTCATCAAACAATTTCTCAAAATGAATCTTGGAAAATCTTGAGAATACATTCCAACATGTTACTGATTATAAATTTTAAAACAAAAATGCAGGCTAGAAGAATTTTCTTCGCCATCAAAGACATACGTCTAAAAGGATAAAATTGAGTCAATCACCTACTCGCATGAGTCAGATAGGGGTGTTTGATTGGTTGGATGCCAGGGATGATATCGTGTCGAAATTATCAATTAGCAGTTCTATTTCAGGATTATATTGATCACTGATATTACAGGAGCTATTACGATTAACACAGAGCAAATCTACATTTCGAATGAAAGAATGCTGTATTTTGACTGGCTTCTACCACAAATAACCTTTTCTGCAAACTGCTCCCATATAACATTGGTAAACCTTTCCAGTGACGTGAACATGCCGAGTGGTCTAAGGTGGTCAACTTTACTGATCAATGCCATCTTATCCCTGTTTGTGTGGGTCTGAGTCTTCGCCTCCGCCAGTGTGGATATGTGAGAAAGCTTGCCAATAGCTTCACGTATGTTGGTGGTTCCTACCATGGCTTTCCTGGGTTCTCCTTCCACCATTTATATTGGCCGCCTTGTATTGCATATAGTGATAACGTCAAATCCACAACAACCACAACGACATTCATACATACGGTATTTGTATGTTGGTTTTTTTTTTGTCATATCGCTACGATGTCTGCAGTGTGGCAGTTTATAGTGATGTCTAGCAATGGGGAATCATGCCTCAGACATGTAGCGTCATGCTCCACCCAGTCACATTATCCTGACACCAGACCGACAAGTCCTAACACTAACCTCTTAATGTTGAGCGCCAAGTGAGGCAGCTGCTAGTACCATTTTTATAAATCTTTGGTATCACTCGGCCGTGGTTTCGAAACCGCATCCGAGGCGGATGCTTTAACCACTAGGCCACCGGAGCGGTGTTCACATTTGCAAATTATAAAGTAGTTAACATGACAACAGGTGGATGTTATGCTTGAAAGCCCTTTTGTAAGACAGACCGTTCAAAATTTGTAATGTAACAATACAAAAGCTATCTAAACTCTGGAGGATAGGAGAGAAAGTTTTCGGAACCACCGATCTTAACTTTCCGAACTTCTGTATGTCACGACTGGTCTGGAAAGCCTTAAGATCTTGTATAATTTAGAAGTACTTTTGGTCATTGATCGGTAATTACTGTAATGACGGTAAGGCCTGGGGAAGGAAAAAATAAATGTGGTTTTAGTGTCCAAAACTTACATGCATGCAAATAATACAACTTTTTCCATGTCCCAGCACTTACAGACAAAAACCCATTTAGAACAAGATCACCCAGATTGCCAAAAACCACATGGCAGTGACCAGCTCTTGCTCTATTACTATGTAAATAAACTGTTACAGGGTTGCATCTCTGATGCTCGATAATGACAATCCCTTCCAATTTAAAATTTCCCACAAATTTCTATATGGGTAAAGTAATTCTGTCATGTCGCATATTTCCTCTGTGTTACGTGTTCAGTTCTGATTCGTTACTAAAATAGCTCAGGAGAGCACAGTTGATGCTGGAGCTAGCTTGGCGTGACAAGAAATTAAATGGCAAAATCAACTGAAACTCTGAGACTTTTTCAATACTTTAGCAGATATACTTCTAATAATGGCCAGAGTGCAGATGTTTCAATAAAGACAGTGATTAAACAAATCTTCAGGATAATCATGTATTAAATAAATATAGTGATCTTGCACCTGAAGATGGCAGCTCTGAAACTATCCATCTAATGTTAAGAAAAAAAATTTACTCTTTCAATTCAGACTGGAAAAAAATTGAACGTGGCTGGAAATTGATGAAAATATCTTTGCAGCTGGTGTGTAAAAAACTGGCCAAGAAAATTCCTTCACACCTGGAGATAGTAATTTCAGGATATCAACCCTTGGCAGACAAGCTGAATTAACAGCTGAAAAAATAGACCATTCAGGAATTGAAACAAAATGCAAATCTTAAAACTAAAAGCATAACAAACATTGGGTGACATCTTATTAAGATATGGGAATGGACAGAGGAGTGATGCAATTTGCAGCCCATGTTTTGATACTTTAAATGTGACTGTGTAGACAAAATACTATTAAAGACACAAGACTTTGATTTCATTATTAAGGTTATACTGTAATATATAGAACACAGTATGTATTTAGTATTATACTGTAATATTCAGAATACATGCATTTAGTTTCATACTGTTATAAACAGAACACATACATTTAGTGTTATACTGTAATATACAGGATACATGTATTAGTGTTCTACTGCAATATACAAAACACATGCATTTAGTTTTATACTGTTATAAACAGAACACATACATTTAGTGTTATACTGTAATATACAGGATACATGTATTTAGTGTTCTACTGCAATATACAAAACACATGCATTTAGTGTTATACCGTAATATACAAAACACATGCATTTAATATACTTGCTCAGTATGATTCGTTCTTTCGTGCACCATACTGGGAGGCTCCACTTATCACTACGTTGGCCGCCTTTTTCAGATATATTGAGGGCAAGTGCCCACATTTACTAAAACAATCCAAGATACAACCCTGCTCCTTTAAACTACTATGATTGTTTTGTTATTTTGTATGTACATATCTTCTGAATTCTCCATCACGAAATAAAGTTAAATAATAGCATTAATTCGTGGGCCATGTATCGCTTTCCAGGGCGGGAGACCAGATACACATCTATATTATAGTGTACTTACACGGTCATTTCATACTTAACATCACTTATATTCTTGTTTATTCCCAACAAATATTATGTGCAGATTTTGCTTTATTAATTTTTTTTAAATACCAAATCTCATTCTTCCATCTCACATTTTAGTCATTTATCCAAGGTAGTTCTGTTTACTTTGTTTCACACACTCAAGAGTTTCCTTTTTTCATTGATATAAGCGATTCTATTAAATGGTGTTATATATATATATATATATATATATATATATATATATATATATATATATATATATATATATATATATATATATATATATATATATCTTGACTTTACCCTCGAATCATATGCAAGTGAATCATTTATATGAACCTGTGGTGAGCCTTCCTGCTTGGGTGCTTACAAGCGAAGCTACTAGACTAGGTGGCACAGTCGGGCCAGTACATTGTTGTAGTTACATAACACTGATTATTGATCACAACTATACTGAATCAAATATATTCTGTGGAGCTTGTTTTCTCAGAGAATGTATAGCTATCAGAATATATTGTTACTGATCATGACTATACTGTACAATATATTTAATGGAGAATGTTTTTATCTGAGAATATTTTATATTAATTGTGGCTTTATTTGCATACAATTTATTTTGCAGAGGTCATGTGAGAATATAGAGAGTTGCCATGGCATATATTATATAAACGGTGAAAAGTTCACAGGTAGTTGCTTATAGTATTTCGAAAGGATTTATAAAATGTATGAATCATATTGCCCGAACAATGGAGTGTTTGTAACGCCACAGTCAAGATGAAGTCGCTGTTTTGCTTAAATGCGTCACACGAATTTGCTCAAGAAGCCAACAAAAATTTATGATCTTTCAAATACATATTTGGATCATCTTGTTACATTAATTGATTTAGGAATTATTTTGGCACAACAATGATGTAAGCTTGAGGAAGCTTATGAGAGAAGGCATGAAAAGTCATATGATGTTGTGTAAGAAAAATGTCAGTCCTTGACATTAACTAGACAACCCAGTGTAGATAGTGAAACAAGTGTTGAATACGTCAGTGATGATATTTAAACAATTGGTGAATTTAGCTGCAGCAAAGATCACCAAGGATAAATTAGATGCTGTCAGCATTATTATAGAACACTAGCATCCACACTCGACTTCTGTTATGAAAGGCTGCACATTATTGCAGAAGCAGAGCTGCGCAAGCACTGGGAGAGATTCTCAGAAGCTTTTGCCAAAAACAAAGAAGCAAACGCCGTTGTGTAAATTTACAAGTACTCCATCCTGTTTGACATGGTTGTATATAAAAGGACATATCTCAGGATTCGAGTGAGTGCAGTCCTCTGGATGCCTATGTGGCAGAAAATGCCATAACAATTACTTCAGATCACATTTGCTCATGTTACGTGCTGGTCTTTGACCGCTTCGGTGGTGTAAATGGTTAGAGTGTCCGCATAGTATGCGAGAGGTCGCAGGGTTCGAACTCCGACCGAGTCATGCCAAAGACTTATAAAAATGGTAGTTCTAGCTGCCTCCTTTGGCACTCAGCATTAATAGGTTAGTGTTAGGACTGGTCGGCCTGGTGTCAGGATAATGTGACAGGGTGGGACATGATGCTACATGTCTGAGTCATGATTCCCCAATGCTAGAGAACACTATAAACTGCCACACTGCAGACATCGTAGCGATATGACTGAAAAATTGTTAACGCTACGTTAAAAATCAAAGTAACACACACACACACACACACACACACACACACACACACACACACACACACACACACACACACACACACACACACACACACACACACACACACACACACACACACACACTTGTTGGTCTTGGTGCTCAACCACGCCTTAAGTGTGGTATCGGAGTAAAGTCGTGTAATCAGCTTTTCTGGCCTGCAAATCTGTTTGTGAGTTATCGTGTTATCGTGCATGATGGCAAAAATTCGCCTGTGCAACAAATATAGATCCTATTGTTTTGAAGAACCCGACGACGCCAACACTATTGAAGAAAATGTTAAGGCAATGAAATAATAGCCAGAATTTAAGCCTATGCTGTTTGCTGATCCTAGTAAAATAAAAATTTTAAAACAATTATTGAAGGAATTTGCAATGGGACAATGCTTTTTTCTTTTTTATTCAAGTATGCCTACTGTTATTCAACAGGGTAAATCGCATGAGAGCGTGGGGTATGAATACCACTGCGGTATGCAAAAAGCTGACATACAAGAGTTATTATGGCTCGCAAACGAACTGTGGCAAGTTGTGCAACAACTTCTAGACGGACTAAGAACATGGACTAAGAACCCATGAGGTGCAAGAAAAAGAAGATTTATTTGCGAGAGAAGATCTCACAGTCCAACTGCATCTGACTGTAAGAGCTTCGTACAACAGCAGCACGATTAAATATTAAGATTTCTTTGTGGGTCTAGTAAGCAGAAATAGTATGCATTATTATGGTTGAACAAAACCTGCTGATGCATTATATTGCCATCGAAGCTGTTGTATATGTTCACCAACAAAAAAGTTCCAGAACTTTTAGTTATATAAATGCTTTCGTGATCGTCAGTATTACTTCCCGATTATCCCAAGCAGATATAAGCCAAGCAGAGACACTAGTAAACTTTTATCAAATATGCGTCCAGGAATTGTATTGACATTTCAGTGCTTGGGTCAGAAAGTATTATTGTCCGGATTCAACGTTGCCATTGTTCTCTATGTGAAATTTACCATGCCTGGCCATGTAACCAAAGATGCCTTTGCACCATCTAAAACATCACATCTTTGATTTCAAGGTGTTGCCTCTATAATTGTCAACCATAAAGACACTGAGGCAATTAACAATTAAATTAATAAAAGTTATGCCAAGATTGGCAAGAACTTGGAAAAATATTCCAGGGAAGGTTCAGGATCGATTCTTTCAGATGCTTTGAAATTCAGCTTCGTATTTCCCTATACTAACCTTTTCGCACATCGATTTACTTAACAGCAGCGAAGTATGTTCCACCACGGTCAGTAATTAATATGAAAAATTAGGACAATCGCTCTTATCCGGACAGCATCCCGCAAGCATAATAAAGACCAACCTAGAAAATAAAATCAATACCTGGGTAACACTGAATTTCCCGCAGAAGTTAACCGACATCAGTAAGCTTGAACGGCTTAATCCTGACATCTGCGTCAAAGTGTTTGGAATAAAAGCCTACAGCCAGTTCGACTAACCACAGTGAATATTATGCGGTACAATATTAATTTGCTATTGTTATGTGAAATTGATGGTTTAGTGGTGCGGTATCATGATGTGTGGATGAAAGATTTTCCCCAAATGGTATAACAACACAGCAAGCAGAAAGGCAGAAAGTGTCAATGCAGATGTTTAGCATGCAACAACTGCTCGTGGACCATGAATTGAAGTTTCACTTTGCAAAAAACAAACAAATACAACTCAAGTTGCTGAACATGTGCCATGTGGGTTTTGTTATACTACTAGATATGATGGAGTTTGTGAAACGCGTTATTCGCGGTGGGATTTCTATGGCAAGCCACCGATATGCTAGAACCAACAATCTGCTAATAGACGAATACGACCCAGGATCCCGAAATAACAAATAATCTCAATGAATGAACAACGATGCAGCCCATGCCTATTGGCGGGTTTCACTGGAATGATGCCACAGTTGTGGATATACAAAACATATGACGATACGATCTTTACAGTGACCTGGGGTAATTTTTTGAAGTTGACATCGAGTACCCAGACAAGCTGCACAACACCCATAACGATTATCCGCTGACCTCGGAAACAGTGGTGGTGCTCCGCGAGTGGTTATCCCCGTGTCAGTGTGCAATTATGGACGAATGCAAATGCAAGTTTATTCAGCTTCACACGAATCTTCGGTCTGTATAGTCCACATACAAAACCAACAGTTGTATTTACTTCTTGGAATGCGTATGCTGTGAGTCAACCTGGTGCTTAGATTTTGCCAGCGTGATTGGATGGTGCCGTAAATACAGATGAATACACATCTGCACAAAAGATCCAAGAACGAGTTTGAGAAAGACTTCTTCAAACTGACGAATAATGCAGTGTGTAGGAAAACAATGTAGAATCTTCGAAAACGAATCCGTGTTGATCTTATTCGGGACAGCGAGCAAGATAAACTCAACTGATTGATTGCGGATCCAACATTTGATCACGTAAAATATTTTGATGGTGTTCTCGTTGCCGCACATGTTAAGAAAGTTAGGCTAAAGTTCGCAAAACCCAGCTATGCTGGCGCATCCGTGTTGGATTTGTCTAAACTACTCATGTCCGAGTTTGCTACGACAAGATCCAACCGTTGTACGGCGACATCATTAAGAAATACATCGATACGGAATCGTTGCTGATGCATATTACCAACGATGACGTATATGCGGACATGACCCAACATGTCTGGTAAATAAATTTGAAAGCAGCTAGTATCAAATGATCATCTGCTGTTTAGTAACAAAACCAAGAATGTGGTAGGAGAATACAAGGACAAGTGCGCTGGTAATCCTATTGAGGGATACGTGGGACTGCGCCGCATTATACTCTATTTTAGTTGGTTCAGGTAAAAGTTAAGGAAGAGAAAGGAGTTCCCCGGGTTGTTGTTGAAAAAGATATCAAACACACCATGTCTGAGGAATGTGTTCGCGAGCAACGCGAATTCGCACACACAGTAAATCCAATCCGTCACATAGGTGTGTATCGCTTCACCAAGGTGAGTTTGTCAACCTTGGGCACCAAGATAGGGATATTCCCGAACGAAATCACCATTTACGCATACCTCCATCACGAAATTGTAAATCGACTTACGATTGGTGCTCTCACACATTATAATATACCTTGATAGTAGTTCTGTATCCCCGGGAACTACTTGGAATTCTTTTCGCACCCATTGTTCTGCTTGGTAGCTTTGCTGCTCGTTAATTTGCAGGCACTAAATGGTAACCTGTTGGCTCACCGGGAAAATCAATCCAGTCTGAGGATGTAAATACATTAATGGACGATACTGGGTCAGTGTCACGACGCTGCCCGCCATCTAACTACTTCGGTGGAAACAGATTCCGAACCAAATTGTTTCCGAGTACGTCTAACACGGGTGGTTGCACAACTGTTTCGTGGGAAACGGTGAAGGTCTTCTGCTTATTCTCCTCAGCGGCTTTAAGCCCATTTGCAAGTGCAATTTCATTATCTAGAGCTGCTATGACTGATCGAAGTCGTGTTACCCATACGCGAGATCGTTCTTTATGATTCATTAACAAATCTTGCGTTTACTGATGTCTGAATCGTTTCACAGCTGTACGACTGAATCGTTCCACATTGATCCTGTCGCAGTGTATACCAGCATGTCCAGGCGAACAAGCACCGTATGTTTTGTTGACAATGCAGTAACTGTGGAAAGTGTACATTTGATATCGATTACTTCAGCGGCCCTTGTGTACCTTCCATGCCACAATCCCCGGTTGACACATATTCATTTTACCCTTGTAGACGACCAGGACGGGCACACGTTAAATCTGCGTGAGGAAACCTTGACATTACAACTATACATTGGAGATGTACCTGATGTTTATTACAGCGACAATCGTACGTGGACGTGTGATAACCTTGCATGTTGTTAGCACGAGTAAACCCCGTTTACTTCAGATATTATGGAAATGGTCTGGCTATGATGTCCAGGAATTATTTACAAGAGCGTCAGAGGAGTCTTCACGCGCTGTAACGATTGCAAAATAAGTTGCAATGCGAGTCGTTGATAGTATAAAAATTGCTGCTGCAGATCGGTTGAATAATCAGGGATTGCGAGCGGTTCAATCGATCGAGATCGACTGCGTCGATTAGTTAACCGAGCACCGCGAGTAGACCCATATATATATATATATATATATATATATATCTCTCATATATATCTCATATATATATATATATATATATATATATATATATATATATATATATATATATATATATATATACACAAACACACACACACACACACTCACATTACCTAGTATTCCTTACAGAAGACATTACAAGTGAATTCTCTACATGCTTAGACTAACCCCAAATTTAGCGATATATGGGGTTTAAATCAATGCAAATAATAACTTATACAATCAATAATAAAGTGATATTCAACTTCGAGTAAATTACAAAACGAATTCAATCTCTTTTCCAAGCGACACACACCCACTTTGATCGATCTGAGACTTGAACTCAAGGGGACAGAGGTGAGATGTAATGGCGAGCGCCTTAGACAACTCGCCTTCGGATAATCACACTGAACTCAATATCGAGCTGTAATGTGTTCGAACGGCTTAAAGTCTGTTTATTGTCCTGAGTTTCTGAAGTGACAATTATTGACTTGGGTTGAATCGGTACATCAAATCCACGTAGCGTGTTGAATGTTTGTATGGTCAGGGTCAAGGTCCGGTCGTACTCTCTACTGAATTCATGAACCGACAGCATACTCACCTCCGGAATGCCTCAAAATAATCATTTGACCCTCTTACATCTGGCCGGTAAACAAATTAATTAATTTCTAGACATTGTTTTTGCTTTTTGTTAATTGCATTGTTCTTAGTATGCAGCTCATGCACTTGGCATTCCGTTGCAGACAGGATATCGCCCATACTTTCATGGCACACCATACTAGTTAATAGCACAATTAACCTTTCAGTCATCCATGTACATTTAAGGCATTTAATTCGGTAGCATTTGTATTCATTGACATAATTGCCCGATCCCTTTTAGCCTCTCTGATTTTTTTAAGAACTTGCTATGCTGTGAGTACATATCGCAGTCTTGAAAAACAACCAAAACAACAACAACAAAAAATAAATATTAAAATAAAAATATTATGGACTACTGTCTTGCTTGAGATGTTAATTTACCAGACTCAAAATGAAAGATAACCCCGCCCATTATTCATATGATACTTCTTAATTCCAACATCCCCAAGAAAATGTGTCGGCTGCAAAAAGATAATTTTATTTGTGCATGGCTGTCTTTTTCTAGTATACTTGGTTTAAATAGCTTGGTTTCAATGTTCTAAGGCGGCGTATACTGTAAGATTCCTTTTCTTTCCTGATTTCGAAACTCCAGTTGGGGTTGTGAGCAATTGCGATAAGTGTTATATAGTAGTATATGTAGTTGATGATCCTCTCTCAGAGACCCCCCTGCCCCCCAAAACGTTGTATGTTAACATTTTTGTCAGCAGTCCTTTTTAGCTC
>JAECUM010027975.1:0-12816 GCA_016617855.1 Megalonaias nervosa | reverse complement strand
TTTTTTTTTTTTCTTTTTTTTTTTTTTAAAGTTGGACTTGTGCAGAATGCATGTACCCCCACCCCTTTTTTTTTATCGACCACGTGCATGTCGGCCAAGACACGGATTTCAGCAAATTAGCTTAGAAGTTTTCAGTTTTAATTGGTCAAGATTTTGCTTGAGTATAGTATATAATGGGAATTTTTTTTTTCGCCTTTATTAATGACCAGATTTTTTTGTCTGTATTATGCTGGAATTCATTGGTTTCTGTGAGTTGGCAACCCACCATTGAATATGGGGTGGGGGTGGTCCTGTTTTGTTTTTAATGTCGAGCTTCAAAATAGGCTGAAACAGTCTTGTTCTGATTTATAGCCCCCTCCCGACAATTATATTCACGAAAAACGAGAAATACTATTTAAAAAAGGTTTAATAGGCAGTTCAGCCCAACTTGGACAGAAAACACGACAATCCGTCCCACTCGAAAGACAGTTTGGCCCAACATGACAAGGCAACTGTGACAACAAGGTTTTACACATACTCCATACTGTATACAAGTTAAGTTTGACAAAATATTGCTACAGTGTAGGCCAGCGAAACTTGAAAACTGGTCTGTTGGGTTGTGTGAGAATTTGAATTTATTAGAAAAAAAACGTCCAAGTAAAGTCTGACTAAAACATTTGACTTTAATAAGTAGAAAAGCATCGTTATGGGCTGTCATATGTTAGGACTGACAAATACCCGGTAGAAATTTTCCAAAAGTTTTACAACTCTTGTCTACAGGTTAGTAGGATGTGACCTGTTAACTGCTGTCCACCAGATCTCCATTGTCTGTTGTGTCAGAGATGTTGATTTTCAGAATGAAAAAAAGGAATGAAACACACTGGTTCATCAAAATGTAACACAACCCCTTCATAAAAATATCTAGGGATTGTTATCCTACATCTAGACAGTGCTGAATCTAGTGCTAAATATGGGTCCAGGGCTGGTTACTTGAATAAACTCACAAGCCCTGACTGAAATTCCACAAGCATGGACTGTTTTCCTTTTTTTATTTATATTGTCACACAATGATGCAATAGCTACAATTTAGATATAAATTCATTATGGTTCAAAGGGGTTTGAAGGAAATGCAGTTGTTGTTAGTGCTCATTACTACACTCGCTAGTGACTGGATGGTCAGAGTGTTCAAACTTTTGCTGGATGCTTGGAGTGAATCCTGGTTAGAAACCAGTTGATGCACGTGTTTGCAGCATGTTCAAAGATTTAATAGCCCATCCACCCACCATTTTTGTTTGTGTAGTTTTGCTGGCGTGCTTCACAAAGTAAAATTCAGTCAACCAAGAGTTCAGGAATTTATTTTTGTTGGGCTTTGCTGATGGCTAATTGCTTCCTAAATTGACTTAAAAATGAATTGCAGTTTAAAACTATTCCAACTGAAATGATTATACTTTGCATTCTATATTTGCAGTTAGTCTACTATGTAAGATGTATCACATGTTTATGTTTTAGTGCTACGTCTTGCTAACCAAATAAATAGCGTGTTCGATGTTGGTTGACATCAGAAAGAGTAGTCAACGTTTCAGGAATACAGTGGTCCCCATCTTATGCGGCCACCCCTTCTGCACCGGGAAAGTGGCCTTTCCAGAGGGAACAAAATTTTTTGTGAGAAGTATATGTAATGTACGTAGTAAGAATGCTACATTCTTCGGAGCATTTAATATTTTCATTTAATATCTTCGTTTAAAAGTAACATTAATTATTAAAAGGTTCTTGTTATAATAATAGACTTGTTTCAACTGAATATGCAATAGTACTTATTCTTGGCATAAGCGTGATAATGCAAGCGGGTGTTGTTGTCATGCACTTGGCAAAACCATTCAGAAACGTCATTTAAATCTTGGTACATGCATAATTCTCTTTCCATTATCTCCATTTTCCCACTGCTGCTGAATAACCTCCTTACTGGTTACGATGTTTATTCAAGTCTTGTCAACATAAAATTGTTTTATTCAAATCTTTTCTACCTAAAATTGTTCGGCAAGTCCACCCTCCCCACCTCACCCGATGTTGAGTAACAAGACTTTTTCCTAAAATAATCGTCTCTATATACGTGATGACATATATATGTTTGGTAGCCTAATGATTTATTCGGATGTTGCTAACTGTATGTGATTTAATTATGCAGACGAAACTTTTGTAGAGTGGACGAAATGCCTTCTTCGTAAAGGAATGGATAAACGTGTTATGTGATTTTTCGGCCTTTGTCTGGTACCATGTTTTGTTCAAGGTTAATTTTCAGTGTGTGTGTTGGCACATAATCTATTTTTAGCCTATGCTGACCCTGTTATAATCTTGACAATTATGTCTGGTTGTAATCATCAATGTTGCCAGCTACAAGATGGATAAAACAATTTTTCTGCATTGAAACAAAATGCCATGTGTTTTTAAAGGCAGCGATCTTGTCACATGATTCATTAGTCACAGTCTGGTACCCTATAGTTTTTAAATTTCTTTACACTGAGAGAAGTCAAAACGGCTTTTGATATGTATGCAGATTTGACCTGAACAATAGCACCTCGCGGCCGTTGGGATTTGTAATCTTGACAATTATTGTCAGTAATAGCCACTAAATATGAAAGTGAACAAGCTCAGCTTCTTACTAAGGGAAGCCGTAAAGGCTATCAAACCATTTTCCCGCTGACTTGTGTATTGTACATCAACACTGCCACTTCTAGGTTGTTACTACTGTTCAGTAATTGTAATCTTGACAATTATCAGAGCTGACTAAACCGGAGATCTCATGATAAGACAGCAGTAAGGCTAATCGGATTAGGTGTACTTACCTTTTTGTATGGATTAAAATTTGAGTCTTTCATGGTTTTATGGAATAAATGTGGCTTCTTGTGATGCATAAATGATATAATCTTAACCGTTATGGTACATGTAGTTTAGTCAACACTTCTTTCAGTAACTAAAACATGACATCGGGAAACAGAAATCGGATTACTTAACACATTATGAATAAAATACTGGTTCTGGATACATAATAAAATGCAGCTGCTTGTGAGGGGTAAATTTTATATTTTTGCACTAATATGCTGGTCACGTTAGCGGGGTGGCCTTTCGTGAGGGGTACTTTTGAACACCAACTTGTTGATGCCGATGGATTCTGACCATGGGGGGGGGTGAGCGTTCAAGAGGGGGACCACTGTATCTCACACTTGGCAGCCTATATCGACACTCTTCCAGTGATTCATGTGTAATTAATATACTTACTGTGCTGTCTTTATCCTGGTGGAATCAAAATCTGAAGCTAGCAAATGGATGCATTTTCATGTTCCGTTGACATACATTTGAATTTGTTGCAATGAAACGGTAGTTGAGATACGCCGAAGTATGTTCAAGTAGGTTCGTTTCTTTTTGTTAGAATTTGAATTTATTAGAGAAAAGACGTCGGGGTAAGTAAAGTCTGACAAAAAAATAACTTTACTTTGTAGAAAAGTGTCGTTATTGGATGCCAGTTGTGTGATATTCCTGAAAATTTGACTTTTGTTACGCTGTTAGTCGACATCAAAACACGCTACACAGTGCCGTTAGTTATGCAGCAAGGCCCATCTTCCCCCCACCCTGAAACCACTCCTGTGGCCTAGTGGTTAGAGCGTCCACCTGGGATGCGTGAGGTTGTGGATTTGATCCCCAGCCGAGTCAGACCAAAGACTTAAAAATGGTAACAGCTGCCTTGCTTGGCGCTCAGCATTAAGAGGTTAGTGTTAGGGCAGGTCGGTCTGGTGTCGGGATGATGTGACTGGATGGGACATCATGCTACATGTCTGCGGCATGATGCCCCAGTGCTAGACATCACTATAAACTGCCACACTGCAGACATCATAGCAATATGACGGAAAAGTTGTTAAAGCTACATTAAAAATCCAAATCACACACACCCCACACCCTGAACGAAAATATCGGGTAATATGCACAAAAATCTTAACTTAATAGAAACATTGCTGCTGTTCTTACATTTGTCAAAGTATAATACATATGGCTTAAACATTTTCCAGGTAATGATATGTATAACTTTTGTACTGGTATACATGTGTAGCACTGATTTGATTTACCAATAATGGGTTAGATCATGCCTAATGCAGATTAGCACAATGTGGTCACCCACTGCAGCCTTCAAACACATCTCACTAGTTATTGTTAGCCAGTTAAGCAATGTTTGAAATGGTGGTTTATACCTGACCTTGTTTCCTTTTAATAGCCACTATTTAAACTGTGCAAGGGATTGTTTTACATCTGCTCCAATTATGACTGTTTACTGTGTGTACATACTGCATGTAGTGGGCATATACTGCAAGCGGTAATGTTTTGTGAAGCATGGTTTTTGATTTTCTATTTTGTAAGATTACTGAAAATTGTTTTCTTACAACTCGGCTGTGAAATGGGATTTGGGACTACTCAATTTCATGTAGGACACTGGTGATCCGATATAGATTGCACTTGTTATGGCAGGTATGTCAACATCTTGAAAATACATTTGCAATTTTCCTCAGGCAAATTAGAACTTTTTTTGACAAGCCCAAACAGGAACCTCATAGAATACAGTATGGGCCCAATCTACAATTAGAGGGGCTCAGGTGTCGGGCTATCAGAAGTTTTTAGCACTCCGATAAATTCCTGATAAAACCCTGTTGTACCTGTAATGTGTGTAACATCATTAGTCTTGGCTTATGACCTGTTGGACGGTACTTTGCTAGCAGATGACATGAATTCAAGTGGCAACAAACTACTTTTTGGCTTAACCATGAAAATAATGTCTTCCCACTTTACTTCTGCAGGTTAGTAGAGGTGAGGAGGCTGTTGGAGGTATTTTTGGGCAGGTGGAGTTGAGAACTTGAGTAATATCAGACTGACAATGGGTGATCGAGACAAGTGCTACAAGTGTGGAAGGAGTGGACACTGGGCTAGAGAATGCCGTAGTGGTGGAGGAGGCGGTGGTGGCCGAGGTGGTGGACGTGGAGGAAGAGGAGGTGGTGGTGGTGGTGGAGGAGGTAATATATACTTACATTCACACTTGTGAAAGGTCTGGATGTACAAGATTCAGTGTCCATTCTGTTTGGTCTTTAGACTTGTTTAATTACATCTTTAGAGATTCCATGTGCATTGTAAGTTCAACCTGAAATTGAGATTTTTCTATTTTTTTAAAAAAAAAAAAGGATGCTGTGACCTGCTTACAAATATTTGTTCTGCATTTCTTTTAAATTATGTGAAGACTCCAATACATTATGGATTTAGATCTACTAGTTAATAATCAGGAGAGCTTAAGTGATGGCATGTTGTCTAGTATTGAACCAATTGTTTGCATTATTTTTATAATGTTACATCGTGTGCAGCTTGGGAATAAAGGTGCTTACCAGGGCTGTTTTATTGCCTGTGTTGAATATAAAAGTGAAGTATAGCTGCCACTGATTCTGGTCTGTTCTTGGGCTAAATTTGCTTTTGATAAATGCTTGGAAGACTTTTGTAACCTGTTCGGGTTTGGATTGTTCACATCTCGGTGTCATGAGTGGTCTAGTTAAGTGATGGATTATGGCATCTTTATACCATGAAGCCACCACTGCACAGGATGGTGCGGGTTTAATAACTTGCATTTTAAATATTTTGTTGATGATATCTAAACTTGGCACATGGATATATTTTCGAATGTTGGAGACGAGTGTTCCATCAGGATCCATTCTAGGGCTGAAATTGTAACAAATGAATTCTTACATCAAACTGATGAATTTGCAAAATATTGGAGGGATTTGACAATGAAAAAAAAATGTGGCATGAAAATGTTGTGCTATTTATGTGCATTGTTTTATTTGTTTCAACCTTTTTAATTTTATAGAAACGACACTCTCACATGTCCTAGAATAAACCCTGTTTCATCTTCTTCAGATTTAAGTCCAGGAACCACAGCAGAGTTTTTTGTGTTGCATGGATATCTTGTGATCATGCTATTTTGAATGTGCAAGAAAATGTTAAAAAATTTGGTCTTCTGTGGATTTTCTAAGACTGTCTGAAATTATTAAAACCCATTGTAGTTAAAAAGAATGTAAGAAACCGACTTATTATGCACTTGTGGAAAATCTTTTAGCCAGTAGAGTGTCTGTCCCATTTGAGGGAATCCTTTTTTTGGTATTTTTATTGTTCTGCAGAGAAATATTACAGGTGTAATCGTTATGGCCACTTTGACCGTGAATGTAGGGTTGACCAGGATAGATGGCTACAAATGTAATGAAACGGGGCATATTGCTAAGGATTGTGAGAAGGATATAGATTCGGGTTGGTATTCTTAAAATTCTTTTTCCCAAGATTCTTTTAAATAAAGCACATATTCTTTGATTTATTGGAGTACATATAAACTGTTGTAATATGAAGATGGTTATGTTATTTTTGGTGTAAAATGGTCGAGAATTGTGAGGGCTGGGACAAAAAAAAATTCTGAAATTTGCCTGTAGTTGATCCATAATCAAAATTTGTTCTCCATAATTCTTTTTTGTTATGGACAAGAGACTGGTGCCCATCGTTAAATTGCATATTGTAGGAGGGTAGGTGAATGGTATCCAAATCTATTCTTTACCATGTTTTAACTTCTCAGCAAAGGTATAGGCCTGGCATCAAACATCCAGTTGCACATTATTAGTAGTTATAAAAATGAGTGAATTGTTGTAAATTATTGAAAGTTTAAAGTGTCACTTGCACAGAATATTCAAATAGAAATATTTAGAGTTGAATGTCTTGTATTACAAATTTTTGTTTTAATTAAAGTCAGCAGATGCAATGATAAGAGTTTAAAAAAAAAATTGTATTGGGTGTTTTTGTTATGCAGGGGGAAACTGTTCAGTTGTATCCACATTATTTTTCCCTTCTTAAATGAATAGTTTTATTTCATGATTTTAAATGTTTTGCAACTGTTTTGCTATTGAATCCCAATTAAAAAATTTGTTGTAAAGAGCTGAAATGTCCAGAGATGATTCAAGCACTGCAGTTTGATACAGATCTTGTTTTATGGCAAATTTTTATTCGTTGCATTGATAAAGAAATTGTATCCTTAAAATCTTATTCAGAATTTATTTTAAAGCAAGTGCTTTAAGCTAGATCAGAACTTTAACTTTTATTAACATTACTTTCATGTTATCCACCAGGCTCCAATTTTACATCTTTTACTATTTGTTTTGCTAGTGGAGTAAAACAGCATCTTATAAAATCCCAATTCTGCTGTAAAGTTTTTCGTTCTTACCAGTTAATTAATACCATAAGTCAGGAGTTTCAGAAATTCTGGCACTGAAGCAAGGAAAGTGTATTTTTTTATGCCATGCAATATATTTTTATAAGCCGTACCTTGATTCATCCATCAGCTGTATTAGGATGACTAAGGATGGTGGTTCCAAAGTGATCTGAACAAACCATTTCGTCCACTGGAGAAGGGAAATTTTTTTCTTTTACCGTTTTGAATTTCATTAACAGCATGTACATTAGAAATGTTTTTTTAATACAGCTTGTCTGTCATCTGTATTGACAAGGAGTTTTTGCTAGAGGACTTGTGCTTACGTTTTCGCTAGCCATGGTTCCGATAGACGGAGTTCTCACTAGGATTTTAAAACTAGGAGTCCAGGACTCCCATTTTGGAAAAAATAGTCCCAGCAGCGAAAGTTGCAGTCCCCTCCAAGAAAATGTTGATCTTTGCAGATAAGAAGAAATGTTGGTTGCCATCGAGTTTAATTTCCACATTTTTTATAACACTGACATGTACATCCGTGTTGGCCTATTCTGCGCGTCTGATTATTCTGCACAACTATACATCACATAGCAGCCGACTGTCCCGTTTTTTCCGTATTTGTCCCGTATTTTGGACCTGAATACAGGTGTACGTTTTTTTGGGCAAAAAAATGGGGGGGGGTTTATTTAAAAAAAGATAAAAAAAATTTCCTTCCTTTCCTTCAGTTTAGAATGGGCACTCAGTTTCATTCTGATAAATATATCGCATGTATATAGGAATACAGTTATACAATATGATTGGTTCATTTGAAATCGAGGCTACCGTGCCTGTCTTTATCCGCCATATTGGATTTCGCAAACAGTTACCACTACCACTGTCTCGTCTTCGTAATATTCAACTTCTAATCATGTTGAATAGGAAATCAGAATATTCAGAATTTTCGCCAGAAAATACAAGAAAACAGAACTGAAAGGACAATTGTGCTGTCTTGTTTAGATTTGTGAAATCATCTAGTAAAGGAGAAGACCTAATGTTTTGCAGATTGTGTAATGTGATTTCGCTATTGGGCATGGAGGCGCACATAAAATACAAGAGCACGAAAAAGCTAATGAACATCAGCTTGCTGCTTCATCATACACAACTCGGCCTGAACTTGGATGTATATAAATACCAGAGAGAACCTTGATATAATTAAATCGAAATTCGGTTTATCAAATTTATTTTAGAAATGAACCTTCCTCTTTCAGTTACTAGTGTTGCTGGCGATTTATTTCACACACATTTTCCAGACAGTAAAATCGCAAAGGATTACTCGTATGTTAGAATGAAAAAATTCAGTAAGAAAATCACACAGAATTGAGATTATCAATGAAAGTTGGTACATTGGAATCGATAATGATTGAGAAGAAAAAAAAAAGGTGTCGAAAAGGCTCCTATAAACAGCCTGTGTCTGAGTGTGTTGCACTCTTGCACCTTCTGAATGGGCATCCAAATGCAACAGGGTGCCTGTTCAGATGGTGCAAGTGTGCAACACATGCATCTTGGATATCAAATAATTATGTAAGGCACTGTCCTACCTTACTGATGGTTGTATATGTTGTAAGTAGTTACATATACATTAAAATTTTCAAAATCAGTATTTTTGTCATAAGCAATTAGTATTTTTGTACTTGGGGGTTGGCAGCTATGACGTCATTTCTATTAACATTGGATCACGTTTTGGTTGAAAATCCAATTTGTATCCAGAAAGAACGATCGTCCTTAAATTAAGGAAAGGGATATTAAGAAAGTGTAAATATAAAATAATGAACTTTTACTAAAATTTTTTAACTAGATCGGTTTAGTTTGCTCCTGCCATTTAATGGCATTGTTATATTGAATTCTGTAAAACCAACTATAAACATTAACATCTTTTCAAAGCCATGCGCAGAATAGGCCGCAATATCATGAGTCATGAAAACATAGGGGAGGTATCCCATTTGTCCAAAATTAGTATTATTTTGAACATAATATTCTGCTGACAATTGCCACTTTTCAATTGTTAAGCATTGTAGAATTTTATTTTCATCAATTGGTCAAATTCGGTTTTGCGCCAATATTGGTGACCTTAGATTCGCAGAACAGCCTGATAGCGGTGTAACTCTTGTTTGTCCTTCAGGGTGAGACTGAATTTTGTCAATCCAAGGAATGGTCTTATTCTAAACACTAAGCCAGGCATCGTACACTTCCCTACACTTGGCTATCCCATCCAAACTATCAGTTCTAGCAACTTTAGCACTCTTATGAATCTCATTAAAATCTTCGTCAGTTTGCCGTTTAACCCCAAAATACTTGTCCAAATTTGCAAACGACGTTTTGTCCAAGCCTTGATGTGTCTTAATTTGGAGGTCGCATGCAATATTTATTTGGCTACAATCAGAAATGAACACAATAATGGAAGCTAAAGTTCTGATGTACTCTTATAATGACCACATGTACATCTCTGGGTCTTTCTGTCTCTGAATTCAGTCATTGTAAACATCAGCACATTTTCCCACTTATGCTGCTAGTCAAAGTCTTGAAACTTGCTACCCAGCTATTGCATCATGTTCTTTTGATTTACTCTTATAAATACAGCAGGCACATCTGGGGGTCTTTTAACCACTGAGTTCTGCCATTGTAAATATCAGCACAGCTAAAATGATCAATTAATCAACACATTCTCCCACTCAGTAGGTGGTTGAAGTAGGACTGGCAAGTCTTTGAATTTGCCTCCCAACTATATGCATGCGTACGGAGGACTCCTGCATGGGTGATTTCTGCTTCCCAAATTAAAAATTTGCATCCAAATACGCGTAATTAAGCGTTTCCAAGACTTCTGGATAGATTAACCCTATTTACACCCTGTCAGATCGAACAGATATTGGAGTGCTTTGTCCTAGTGACAGCCATTGGATTTTTTTGTTTCCTCCTTTAGTATGTGATGTCAGCTCACCAATAGTGTGTAACAATGATGCATTGTACATGGACAAATATGGTGGAGGCAATTGACTTAAAAAAGATACTTTGCAAGTTTAGCATTGAAAGTTTGGCTTTGTACCAGAGAGACGTCGTTGCAGGTTTATTTGAGTGAAAAGGTAGTTGTACAAACATTGACTGGCAGTAGAAAATTGCTTTTTTATCAGTCCATTCAAGTTGTGTTCTCCTTGTCACAATCATGTAGGAACAGTGTTCAGATTTGAACAACTTGATTTGATGTGGTGGCTTGTCACCGCATAGTGAATTTCACCAACTCAAAGCACATAAATATCTGCTTGACATGCCAAGGTGTAGATAGGACCTTGGTTAGTGAACATTTTGTGATGTCGGCTTGGTTCTGATCGGATAGCCAGTATGGCTCCCAGAGTGGCCATTTTGAAAATATTTTTGATGCTCCAGAATGCATTTTGACATCAGTGTGGGGTTTTCACTAAAAGACTTCTTGTGATGTGTTGTTGGTCTTCAATGAAAATGATGCTGATCTGATGATCTGATGCTAGTTTGAAAATCTTTTTATTGCTGGTCCTGAATGAAAAGTAGTGTTGCATTGGAGTTTTTCACCAGGAGATGGGTGGAGCCAAGTTGGTCCAAAGTGAAAGTGATGTCCCGTGTAGCCTCAACAGTGGCCATCTTGAAAATATTACCACTACTACTCCTAAATAGATGGTTGTATCAGCATGGAGGTTACAATGAACTTCTGATGTCTAGATGGTCCTAATAGTGCCATTCAGATGCTCAATGTATCTGCAACAGTGGCCATTTTGAAAATCTTGTCCAACATCTCTCGAATGAATGAATATATTAGCATTGTTTTTTAACTGCAAGATTTCTTGTGCTGTCAGATTTGTGGTAATGAAAGCGGTACAGATCTAACCTCTGATATGACTGCCACACTAGCCATCATGAAATTCTTGTTGTCACTATTAGTTTGAGATGGCAGTTCATGCTGACAGTGCATTCTTCAAAGCTGCCAGTGTATGTAGTGGAAGAAGAATCTATGACAACGATGGGTTGAAACTCGGACTTTAGGAAAACTGCTTGCACGCTTTCTCACCCACACTGACCAAACCAGACTCCAACCTATGTGGGCTGATCGCTAAAGGCAAGTGCCTTGTACCCCTTGTCTAGTTGTTATTCGATAGTAATGGTGCCAATATGATGCTGAGTGTGGCCACAATGACATTGTGCATAGTAAATATTGCTGCTATTGTTCCTCCCAAACCAAAAGTTATATCAGCACTTGGTTTCCACCAGAAGACTTTTGATGCCTTGTTGGGCATAAATGAATATGGTGCCAAGTTGACATCCAATATGTTCACCAGAGCACCTAATGTGAAAATATTCTCACTGAAGAATATCAAAGGCAGTTTGACCACTGCAATTGAAAGGAAGAAATGGTCGTATCTTGAATTCTTGGAAATTCTTTTCAGCAAGTAGAGCACCAGTCCCTTCATTAGACTCTTGTTTATAACAAGTTTGATTTTGAACGTCACAAAAATGGAGCATCCCCCAAATCCCCAATATAATGCAGAATAATAGAGAAATAATCACAAAATTTATACATTACAGCCTTTGGTGCTTTTTTTTTTTTAAAAAAAAATTCTCGAAACAGGTGGTGTCATATTTACTAACAACCTGAAAGGGAAATGTGCAATAAAGCAAATAATACTCGGTCTTTAGATGTAACTTGTCATTTTGGCCACAAAATGAGTGTTGGATTTCAGATGGCTATTTCAAATATATGAACAGCATGGAACCCTCTAAGTACAGCATTACAGCAACGAGTTTAAAGATGGTTTCAGCATGACACAAATTAATTCAACAGTGTGTACTTGGACATAAGAGGGAGAGGGCTAGGTGCACTTTGGGAACGAAGAAACTTGTTGGTTTGGGATCGGTGACTAAAAGAAAAATTAAAAATTACATCAGCACATAGTTCGGCATTTCATTCCTGGCCTGTAGCTTTTTCTTCAACTTAAACTAGGAAGCCTGTTGATACTAGGGTCAGAAAGGAGGGTCAGAGTCTCTAAAAACTGTTTTTGCACAAGAACTTTACATCCCTATGAAGTTTGCAGAGGGTATGTATTTGGATGATGATTTGGGATCCAAAATTGAAAGAGAAAAAAAACCACTATATGTTTTTGTGAAGGACTTGTACTTGAACTACTGGAAGATGCCATAGATTTTGGGCTTGTACCATCAAAGTTGATGCTTTTGTGGCTCAGCTGTTTGTTCTAGAGCCAATACCTTGACCAAACTTGGATGGCTTGCAGTTTGATAACAAACGAATCTAAGGTAATTGGGTCTAAACGTCATAAATCTGATGACCTTGGCAAAAATTGTGCTTTCTGTTCATGCATATGACTTCGTGCTTTGACCAGATATCCAGATTGACATCCTATGGAATGGAGTTGGCCATACCTTTCTAGTTCCTGCATAGAGGAATATTAAATGTGGGTTGGACATATAATGTCATTCACAGTAATATTGCTTTAGTCTAAACATTGTGCTTTTTTTTTCTGTTGATGTTTTTGTGCATTTTTTTTTTTTTT
>JAECUM010027974.1:0-29542 GCA_016617855.1 Megalonaias nervosa | reverse complement strand
GGTTCTTTCCGGGGATTTCCCGGTTTCTTCCTCCACCATTAATACTGGCCGCCATGTATAGCCTATCGTGTGCTGAAAAATGGCGTTAAGCCCCACAACAACAACAACAACAACAACAACAACAGAGTTTAATAAATTATATGCAGACACAACTAGTCCTGAGTTTACTCAAACACTCTCCAATATAAAAAATATGTTTTCTGACATATCACGTCACTACATCGAAGATATAAAAGCAGCAATTATAGAATCGATTCAAGATCTAAACCAGATAAGGTCAGACATATTATTTATCAACAAAATGATCATTGAAAATGTAGAAACTAGTGAAGTATTGACATAACTACTTGTAAGGCATTACGGAAATGAAAAGTTGTTTATACCAGATCTTCACATTCTCGAGACAAGTCAAGCAATCAGTGACATCGTTGAAAATAATTATCCACAAGTCATTGGCGCATGGAGAAAAGGAACCCCGCCACCAGGTATACTCAAACACAACAACGATCCTTATGGTGAAGGCCGTCATATTTCGTCGGGCATTGTAAATATAATATCAACGATCGCAGTCAACCTTGTATGTGATGTAACTGATGGCAGCTATCAAGTAGACCTTGAAAAATTCAGTCAGGCCCAGCAGGGGTACATTTTACACACGTTTACTCCGTAAGTGCATCCTGGATACCTAATTGTATCAGAACCAATTAATCCTGTTTATCTGCGATGTCATAATCCGCTTATCAAGGATACATTTCAAACTTACTGACCAAACCGGGCGCTTGTTGGAATTACGAGGAGAATCATTGCTTATTACTCTATATGTGCGTTCGTAGAACGTCATCATAGATCTTGCGCTCATAGAACTAGATCTAGGATTTTGTAAAACAAAAAAAAAAAATCTGTGAAATAATTATTTATGTACCAACACGTGATACTCGAAAGTGCCCTCGACACTATCCACGTTTGACAGAGTCAAGGCAGAAAAATATAATTATTGATGAACGCAGGAACAGTTAAATGAACTGCAACGAGAACATATTATTACGATTGTTTGTGATCTGAATTATGCTCACTCTTCCATTAAATTTGATTAAAAAATAAAATAAATATTCTGATTAAGAATAAAAATATATATTATTAACAGAATAAATCTGATACTGAATAAATATTATACTCTGAGTAAATATTATAATCTGATTCTGAATAAATATTATAATCTGATTCAGAATAAATATTATTTTCGGAATGAATATAATCTGATTCGGAATAAATATCATAGTGATTCTGAATAAATATTATAATCTGAATAAATCTGATTCTGAGTTAATAATATTATCAGAATTAATCTCATTCTGAATAAATATTATTATCAGAATAAAAAATAAATATTATTATCAGAATAAATATAATCTGATTCTTCGTAATTCTGGTAATTGAATCTTCGTTGTTGTAAAATTCAAAATCACAAATAATTTTTTCAGGATTAAGTTGATCAAAAATTTTTATACCGTCACGTTGTAATTTTTAAATCGCAGAAATATTAACATTAATATTTTCAAATTCATTACATTACAGATATTTATTTAAAATTTTACAGTGTATTAGTGTGTGTATATATAAGGCGGCAAGCGTTGCTGCTGTTGGCTAAGGCGTTGTTACAGCAGCGTTGCTGCTGCTGCTGCTAAGCAACTATATCATCCTAATTCTAAAGACGGCACATACAAACTTAACTATATAATCTTAATTCTAAGGAGAGTACACACATACAAACGGGCCTTCTCTACGTTCAACAGATTTCTGCACACCCTTCCCTGTAATCAACCCTGGGGAGTGCAAAAGTACACCCACCACGTGGTGACATGGTGGGAGGGTGTACGTTTTTTCTGTTGAGTTTTGAGCAAATGGGGAGGACTCCCAATAAGGATAGGGATTACATTCCTCCTAAGCTGACTAATACTTGCAAATCCAAAAGTAGCTTACACAGTGGGTGTGGCTTATTCGCTGTTTGTATTTTTATTGTTTTCTTAATTATTATCTCTGACAAAATCTGAAGGAAGTAAGAAATCTGACAAAATCATTAAAACAAAGATAATGTTTCTTAAAAAATAACCCAGCAAAAATAAACAGTATTCATTAGTAAATAAAAAATGTTTATAAGATACAAGCTCTACCATTACCTGACAGAGTTATTTCCCCCTTGACTCCGTCAAGGATTATATCCCTTAACAAAGTCAAGGACTTGGTCACAATGACAATTTCCCTGTCTTACAATATAGTTATACTTCAGAAGTGAGATATATTTGCTTGTATTTCTTTGAAAAACTGATTTGGTTACATGATGGAAAATAAAACAAAATAATTTGTTATAGCGAATACGATTGTAAGATGGAAAACAAGCAAAATAATTCGTTTATAGCGCATACCATTGTAAGAAAAAAGCGAGATAATTCTTTAATTTATTCTGTCTTTTCCCTGACAGAGATATCTTGCTTCGTCTTGCAAGACAACTACAAAATTCAAAAGTATTTTTGTCTCAATATTCAGGAGTGGCAGAGTACTTAAATATTATTTTTTGTTTGTATTTTTTTGAAAACGCATATTTGGTTATATCATTTGCGAGCTGGGCCTGACTGGATTGTTCAAGATCTACTTGATAGCTACCATCAATATCAAGTAAAATGCTTCCTTTCTTTTAATAAAAATAAAATAAACATAATATTAATCAAACCCCATTTGAGGCTCCTCCGTGTGAGTAACTGTTGACTCTGACCACTCAAATATATTATTATAGTAATTTGGGTAGATCCTTTATTGACGATAGAAACCTCAGAATGTTCTATCATTGACCATTGTCACTGCCTGAGGTGTGGAATCTGGACATAAACATATTATTATAACGATTTTTACCGATTCCACATCGATGATAGAAACCTCAGAATGTTTCATTTTTCAGATGATGACCGCTCAATATTCAGGAGTGGCAGCGTACTTAAATGTTATTTTTTGTTTATACTTCTTTGAAAACGCCAATTTGCTTATCTTATTTGCGACAAAGTGTATTGAAAGCCTGCAAATATCAAAATATTTGCCAGCTGCATACATCGATTGAAATATTATTTCTTCGCCTGTCTCTACATTCGTAGAGACAATTTTGCGCTATCATCATTATCACCGGTTCCTCCAAATTGCAATTCTGACTCTGTGTAATGGCTCGTAAATTACACAAAGAGTTATCTTTCGGATTTGAATTAATATGATCAATCACAAGATCTTTTTCGATTACTCCGTGAAAACACTTATGCACGAATGTATGTGAGTATAAACTTTTTTGCCCTTGACAGTGAACATGAGTAACCAATCTTATTAACAGTCCCGACTGGTTCTTTTAATCGACAGTACCTAATTTCAACATTACGAGATGCCTCATAATTCTTGATGATGGGATGTTTCACAAATTCATTTTGCTCCATTTATATAATAATATTATTTGTCTAAATTATTATTTTATAACTCTGGCTAAGTAGTCTTCAGCATTTCTTATTCCACTGATTATATCTTTGCCGGCGTTATTTTTTTATTATAAAATCGTTTCAGCTCTCTGTATTTTTTACCACCTCATTGCACACACAAATGAACTTCTCCTCTAACCCCAACACCACACTTCAAACACGGTTTTGGTCCCAGACTCTATCTTCGCGCACTTTGCATGTGATATCCACAGAATTCATTTACGCATGTTTTGTTACAAGGAACTGAAGAACCGATCATAAGCCACTTGTATTTATTCTTTCTTTGAATCATTATATATATATATATATATATATATATATATATATATATATATATATATATATATATATATATATATATATATATATATATATATATATATATATATATATATATATATATATAATTAAACTTCAATTTAAATATATATTTGCCTTAATTATAATATGGAGGAATTTACAAGATTATCTGCCATCAAGCCTTCTCAAGCCAGATTCGATCTTGACAAACTGTCGAAAGATATTAATAAACCTATATTTAGTTTTTGGATGCAAGATCTGGCTTAACGAATAGGAATATAACTGACCGTTTCCGTGAAGCCAAGAAGGAATTTCGCGACGATGGTGCGGCTGATGAGTGGTCAACATTCAGAATTAAAACATTGGTATTATCTATACCAGAATGAATGACCAGCGAGCAGCAAAGATTGTTAACTATCTCGACAATCAAAAATATTTTATTCTAATAAAATTTATTGTAGAGGCAGACGACGACACCTGGATTATCCGTGACAAGCGTGACCCTGTCCGACATAACACTGGAAATATTCTCACGCTAAATAGAAATTCCAAACCAGGAATGTTGACTGGTATTGACAAACCATATTATGAACGAGCGTATCCTGTGGCTGCAGTTGTTTATGCGATATATTCGCTAAATGATAAACCTAGCGTTGATGATCTCAAACAAATGAAACTGTCAAAGCTAAATTGTGTAGCTTAGCAAGTTACAGACCACTTCACAAACGCGATACGTGGAAACGGTTTAACAGATTTACGACGTAAAAAAAATAAATGAGTGTGCAGAAACAGTTAAAGATACTGGAGTGTCTATTAATGATCTTGCTGAACTGGAAAAGAAATTAAAATTACCAATAACAATGAAGACACAAACCGGAGATACATGTATATTATACAAATCGAAATATGGATCAAGAGGAGCTCCGATACAGATTATTGATCATAAAGCACATGCGTGAACATCGGGCGTAACAAAATTTCCATGAGATAGAACTTTTAAAGTTTATAATGATTATATGTTTGATTTTATCAGAAATATCAGTAAGAGTGACCCTGTGTCCGTGTGGTTATTTCAAAGTTCAGAATCTGTGAACTATGGTCAGTTTGTACGGTCTAATGGAGACATATATCGTGCAGAATCGCTCCACGAGGATATGAAAAATCTTGCGTTGAAATATACCGATGATGCTGAATAAATACTGAGTAATTGTTTTACCGTTCCGTCAGTTGCTGCTCACTTTGCTCAGGAGAAATATTCATGGAAACCAACACGGTTGAAATTTCTCAAAGATGTAAAGCTAAGCTGCGTCGAATATGGACACGGCGGATTGTGGAATACTAAATACGATTGTAACGATGTTATCTCAGTTGATATGGTTGCATGTTATCCTGGAAGTTTTCTTGGATACGGAGAGAGTTCTGAATACTTTAAGAGATTTGGACATGCAACACACGAGATGACCAGAGTTGCGATAAATGGACCCCTGCCAGATTTTGATTTGATCGGATTCGCATGTATGAAATCTTTTCGTTTACAGAAAATCTCCATCCGATTACTTATGCTTGGTTTGGCCGTCATTTCTTGGAAAAATATGGGGCTCCATTAGTACTATTAGGATATATGCTTGATAATAAAATTTTAATATTGTTGGTTGTAAGTGAAGCGACAATATCGTATCATTCACAAAAACAAGTCTGGTTTCCAAAACCCAATGAAATAATTACCGATAATCCCGATGAAATTGAATATGAAAATAAACTTGCAAAGGATCTCGGCAGAAAAATAATCGGTAAGTTTACTCAGGGTAGTTCATGTGATCATAAACAACATTGTACAAGATTAATCATCGACAATGCCGAACTCGATTTTATAATTGCTGATACAACAGAGAAAGGCACATTTATAAACCGGAATAATGCTTATTTGTCGGATGGAACTAAATTAGGTACAATTGTGAGCTATATTGATGGTGAGTCACCGCAGTTTATTCATTTAAGATATTCGATGTTAGCATATGTTTCGATAAATTTATTATCGATGATAAATAAATTTCCTGATACCGCGGTCAGAGTAGCCACACATTCATTTTATATCAATAAAAAAAATACAGGATTGCTAAAACAATTACATATCGGCGCTGATGCAGCATGGGGCGAATGGAGAATAAAACGAGAAAAGAAACTTAATTATTCTGGATCTGCCGACGTTGAAATTAAGGGGATATATTACAAGAATAATCAAATGTCACAATTATCATCAGCACCATCGGTATATGACCCTGTGGCCAGACATAAAACCGTTTATCTTAATGGGTGTGGTATTTCTGGTAAAACAATGCATGCGATTGAATTATTCCTGAACAACTGTTCAGATATGGTTGTTTTGACACCCACACATAGACTCGCCAGAGAAATGAGCGAAAGTGGAGCAAAATCTCAAACTTATCATAGTTTCTTCAGATGATGCGGAGACGCATGGATTCCTGAACGAACGGGTGAAAAGTACATTCCTAAAATTATTATTTGTGATGAAATATGCATAGTGTCGCTAGAGATACTAAAAACGTTTCTTGATTGGTTGTTGACGAAAAATACTGCTGTGATAATGTGTGGCGATCATAGTCAACCGCCACCTTTTGTTGGAGAGTCTCGATATGAATGGCTGAAAAAGTTCGTAGATTATTACGAAGAAATAACTAGTGATCACAGAGATATTGATGAACCACTGAAAGAATTTAAAAGATTCATCAGACTGCAGCCAGATAAAATACAGTGTGAGACAATGCGTGAAATAATTCCAGAAATTCTATGAATGATTTTTGGAATTTATGGAGGCCTGCTGATTTGATAGTTGCAAGTAGAAAGATAGTTCGTGATACACTTCAAAAGCAGTTATTTCTGTTACATAAAGAAACTATTTCAAATCTACCTGTACCATTGTTATAGCCCAGCAGATACGCGACGACAGAATATCGATGTTGAAATTCCAGGACCCCTGACAGAGTCAGGGACAGAATCAAGGGAGAAACAAAAACTTGTACTAAATGATATTGTTTTAGTTCCTGTCAGTGCTGTTGAGAGCGCGTTAACGATGGACAAGACTCCATAGACTCTAGGTTGTTCTATAACGATTCATTCATCACAAGGATTCACTATTTCTGATACAAATATTTGGATTATTGATGATCGTACTGAATGGTCAAATTTAGTTTATCTCGCAGTGTCTCGAGTCAGCAGAATGTCTCAGCTGCGGAGGGTTATCATAGACTTCACAGAAAAAAATAATCAAACTGCTAGCGACACCGAAAGTGTCGACAAACGTCGACACACGAAGTTGTCAAGAAAAAAATTATCTGAAGGAAGTAAGAAACCTGAAAAAATTACTGAATTGTTTTAGGTGGTGGTAAATAAATTTGCCATATTGTCTGTCGTGCTAACCAATTTGCAGCAACAGAACGTGCGACACCTGCCACATCAGCAAGTTTACTAATCGCTGCTCTACCCTCTAATATCCTCTTGAGCTATAGTAAACTGATACCATTATTATGATAATCAGTTGATTAATTACCAGCCCCTAGCACTAGTTTATTTTTCATCGCAGATTTTACTAGGAACCTAGCAAGTTTTTCACTGAGAGATTTATTTTTTATGGAATTATAACGAGTGAATCAATTTCACAGCTGCAATATGTCGTTGTTGTAAATCTGGATTTTTATATTTAACACCATGAACGTGGCATGCTTGATCAATCGCATTTATTGGATACTCTCCAGGTCTTGGATGGTCTTGTTCGTCAAGTCGGATATCAAGTCGAGTTCCAGGACCACAATAATTGTATCCAGGTAGATGTTTTTCTCCTGGGTATTTAGCCCATGTAACCCCTGGTAAATTTCCCAGCGAAGCAGCGATATCACCGCCTGTTTTCCTTGACTTTCCAAGGGAGATAAATTTGTATTTTTTGTACCACATTTTACACACTTGCCTGTAAGTGCGCGTTTTTTATTTTTTGTTATTATTGGTGTTAATCCACTGGTGGGGTGGGTGTTCTGCATCGAACGCAATATAAATCCATATTATTTATTATATATTTGTAAAACATTGATATCATTGATATTTCAGCGACACGAAAACAAGAGCCAGTCAAACATCATCGAGCGCTACCGAATTCTATCCCAGCAATTATCATGGGCCCATCTGGATCTGGTAAGACGCAATTGTTGCTTAATCTGATAACGAGATGGCTCAAATGGGATAAGTTATATTTAGTGGCACCATCTGTAGATGACCAGCGATGCTACGATGTGCTTAAAGATTTTAATGAAAATGCAAAATTGTTGGATGAAGACGGTAATAATATTGATTTTATCATCGATATTGATGAAGCCCCATCTGTGGATGACCTAGATGGATTTATTAACAATCTCGTAGCATACTATGATGTGATGCTGAACAGACAATCAAATCCAGCTCGGATATTTTCCAGAGGTAGACACAAAATACTGATATTATGTATGTTACTCAGCGATATATACAAATACCTAAAGTGATCAGAGATAACTGCAATATTTTAGTTGTGTTTAATGGAGTTGATACACATATTCTGCGAAACATTCATCAGTCTTGGTGTTCAGGGGACATGGGTATAATGAAGTTCAAAAGTTTCTTTTCACGTGCGCAAGCTACCCCAAACGGATTTATCATGATAAATTTACATGATCCTCCGTCGAGGCATCATATAGGTCTCGATAAATTTTTGGTTGACACTACAGCAGCAGAGAGGGTGACGACCAACAGTGAGTGTCCGGGCGGATAAACGAACACGCATAAAAAAATGAAAAGATAAACGTGAAAAATAAAGTAACAAAATGAGCTAACCCAATTAGAGAAATCCCGGTCGGTTATAGGCTTCGGTTTGACGTTATAGACCTTGTATTTTCAGCCTTTGTAGGAACCTTTATTTTTGCGAACCGACCCTTCTAAAATTTTATTTGTTCACCCTCTCCTCTTCTGGAGAGGAGGAAATAAGGGGCATGTATATACAGGAACCTCAGAGAACGACTCATCCAAGAAAGTAGCAAATTAAGAGAAACCATCGCAACAAAAACGATCATATAAATACATTTTCTTTTCAAACTTCCTTTTGATTATTTATGGAAAACAAACAACACATATCAGAGGGTGGGAACAGGGACACATAAAAGCCTTTGAATGTTTCGAACAAAGAGCCATGGGGGGACACACTCTAGGCCAATAGGTAATTATATCTAAATGTCGAAGGTGTGCCCACAAATAAAAATTCACACTATTTTAGAATATAGATATCTGCAATTAAGTATTCAAATTAGGAACATATATGTCATCCCGGACTCTGTCGATAATTTCCGAGTTAATGGTATTTGGAGATGTTCGTTACGTTTCGTATAAAAAATTTGTAACTGCTTTAGTAATTTAACATATTTCATTTTAGCCCAGAACTTAACTTTGCAATGAATTTAAAAATCTCTTTAGTTGTAAATTTATTATGTGCTTGCTTCTGAACAGTATTTGGGAGTATTTGGGCAGTATTTGGGTATATTTGGGCAGTATTTGGGTGTATTTGGGTATATTTGGGCAGTATTTGAGTGTATTTGGGTGCATTTGGGTAAATCATGCCGCCGACTCGCACATTATTATTAGATTATATTTACTCTTTAATTAAATGAAAATTTGTTTATTTCTGATTATTTAAATTTTAATTTGTGTTTCTTTTTAATTCAAATTAATGTTTTTCTGCTTGTTAGGAACTGTGATAGGAATGCATGTAATTTTTCTTATTCACCAGTTGAAAAAAAAACGGGTATTTTTTGTAACACTATGTGACTTGGAAAGATTACAAAAACGTCTTCCTCTCTGCAGTTTTGATAGATATTTCGAAATAATGAAGTTTAAGGAGTCGAAGATATTTAATCTGATGTATAATTACATATGTAGCAGGCCTTTTTTCTACCAAGAATTCGTCTGTTATCATTTCATGGTGAACAGCGAGGTAAGTAGTCAAATCATTTTTATGAATACAACTGACACCAGTTTTCAAACGACTGAGCCATGTTCTAATCAGATCTTTAAGGACCATATCATCTCTGGCTCACCAGTACATAAAGTTTCCAAGTGATGACGAACTGACAACAGTAAAACAACAATTTTGCAAAATAGTTGGTGAGTATGCATCCTAAGAAACTGCTCTGTTGCATTTATGTTAGTGACCTCCCCTTCTCTAAAAATATACATTATAAATATGCAAGCCAATATATCTCTAAACGGAATGGTGAAATGGTAACGGAATATAAGATATGAATTCTTTATTTCAGACTACATAATTCTTTATTTCATACTACACTCGTAAGGCATTTGATAGAGTCAATCATTGGACACTCTTTTATAAGTTGCTTGATATTAAAATACCTGTCTACATAGTTCATACTTTAGTCAACTGGTAAGGTAAACAGTTGTATTATGTGTGATAGGGTAGTGCAATATCTAGCACTTTCCATGTAACCAATGGGGTGAGGCGGGGGGGGGTATTCTTTCCCCTTTGTTATTTAATATATACATAGATGAGTTAAAATGTAAACTGGGTGAGTGTTATGTGGGGTTACATCTGCCACCAAATGTGTTGTTTCTTAACAATTTTAGTTTTGCTGATGATATGTCATTGATAAGTCCTTCTATCACAGATTTAAGGAAACTATTAAAGATATGTGAACAATACGCATTAGAGAATGATATCATCTATAATACAAAAAAAAAATCAGTATGCATGGTCTTTCAGCCAACTTCTTTCAAATTACCATCTCCTTCCCATGTACATCTTAACAGCAATGCTCTTACGTATGTCAACAGTTATATGTATTTGGGTCATATTTTGAAATCCATTTGGTCAGATAATGAAGATATGATGAGACATTACCTATTCTTGTGTACTCACACAAATATGCTTCTAAGTAAATATAAGAATTGTTCATTGAATATCAAAATTAGATTATTAAAATCTTATTGCTGCACTATGTATTGTGCTTCTCTGTGGACAAACTTTAGTGAATATATGAAAAGAAAACTAGTTATTGGTTATAATAATAGTTATTCTTAATTTCCTACTATTAACTTTCTTACAGATGTATACATTTCCATTAATGTCATCGGACTTTAAATAACCCTTTTTAATTACTACAACATAGTTACTTATCATTAGTATACATGTATGATTGATCCTTGAATGCATGAACGGGTACATGGATAGATCGATCGACAGATGACTACTAAAATACTGGAATACAATGATCAATAAATGGATCAGTACTTTTTTACATGTAAAAAAATTTAATGGAATATAACTCTATCACAGCCATAATTATATATATATACTTATATATATATATATATATATATATATATATATATATATATATATATATATATATATATACAGACCTGGCTGGTTGCTTGTGAGAAGTGCACGATGCACACAGGTGCCTTTTCATATCCTGTTCATTTTATTCGCAATTTATTCGAGAAAATTTTTTTGAAAAGGCGCCAAACATTCATCGCACACACAAGAAAAACACCATGTGCCGGGCCTATATATATATATATATATATATATATATATATATATATATATATATATATATATATATACATACATACTGTTGTTGCCCATCTATATTTACCAAATTTTGAAGATGGCTTACAGTTGGTGTAAGGAACATGTCACTTTTGGGGTCCAAAGGTCAAGGTTGCTGTGACTGATAGAAGAAAAATGGTTTTTGCACAATAACTTGAGTTTCCTAAATTTCTTGAGGGCTTGCACTTGAGGTAAGGAAGAACATTATTGATATTTTGAGATCAAAATGGTCTAAGTAAAGGTCACTGAGGCTGAAAGAATAACAATTATTATCAAGCAGTACTTTAAGTTCTACATTGCATACCTTTACCAAATTTTGTGGATTGCTTGCATCTCGGGTAAATAAGGCTTTTGATTTGGGGGTCAAAAGGTTAAAGGCCAAAACTGTGGGTAAAAGAAGAACAATTGATTCTGCACAATAGTTCTACATCACAGACCTGGATCAGGCTTTGTGGATAGCTTGCACTTGGCATAAGAAACATAAGTCGATATGGGGGTCAAAAGGTGATACATCATTGTCACTATGACTGAAAGAAGATAAAAGTTCAACAGAGAACTTTGCAGTTGATCAGATACTTTCACTAAAGTTTGTGGATGACCTACACCTTGGGTACGAAGGAGGCCTATTGATTTTGGGGTCAAAAGAATACTGGTCAAGGTTACTGACTGAAAGAAGTCGTTTGTTTCTGGTGTTATGATCCCTCTTTACTTGGCCAATCAAGGGAGCGAATTCTGCATGTACTCCCTGTGCAATGATGCATGACTAATTCATGTACTTGTTTCAGAACACATGCATGGTTGATACAGATAACATGTGGCTTTATTTGCCAAGATAACTGCTTTAAAATGGGACTAATTTATTGACTTATTGATTTGTGAATGTACTTATGATGAAACATGCTTGTGAAATGTGATCAGTTGAAATCTGAATGGTGTCAATTGAAAAGTTAATTTGCCAGGGGTTATCAAAGCATACCATATTAGTGTCATCAGATTGGATATTACAGACAGGTAATGTAATGACTTTACATTGCTAAGATCTCATTAACAAGTTGGTTACATATTTCATCTTATGGCTAATCCAAAACAAAACAAAAGGCTTCTGAACATTTCTAAAGTGAAAAACCAAAGAAATTTAACATACTGTTGAAACTGAATTGACTTTGGTAGAATCAGGATGACAAGAGATTTTAGCTTGGCTCAGAGTGTAAAAGTGCCACTATAAGCAATGACTGTGCACATGGACATGAAAATGAACTTATCCAATTGTACTGTTGAGTTTGATGACAGTACATAGAGATTATGTTTACTTGTGTTTACTGAATTTATGTGATATCTGCATTACTAGTATACCTAGACTACCTACTTTTTCTGCATTGTCTTTCTTTTTTCTGAACATAATGAAGCAGATTTATTTAAATTTGCTAAAATATTACAGTTGACGTAAATAAATAACTGACATTTCAATAAACAATCATGACACAAGGCACATTAATATTTAGCTCGACAGTTTGTATTTGGGGTTCGTAGGAGACTGAAAACAAGTCATATGGTAGTATGACTTTAATGACCAATATAAATGTGAAAATTTGTCATTTTTGTGGCACAGTCAAATTGAACAAATGAATAGTCTTTTCTTCTTGACAGTACACAACCATATAAAATTATTTCAATTTAAGATGTGTTTGAATGGTAAATGAATATTAAATGAAGAAATGATCAAAGAAAACTTTTACATCATTTCTTTAATTATCCATAGTAATATTCAAAGTCATACAAAGTCATACAAAGCCTAACATAATATAATGTTAAATAGGAATAGGAATTATAAAGATGTTATTGTTCATTTAAGAATTGATAATAATAAAAACCGAAATACCTCCAAATGACTAAATTTATGAATGAATAAATTTACAACTGCAGATGAAGACAACACAGACTGAAACAACATTATGACTGTTACATTACAAAACAATTCAACAAGAAAAGATTTTTAATGAAAATAATTTCATTCAGTGATAGAATTGATATTCTGCCTCATGAAAGCAGAAATTAATTTGAGGAAGCTGTCAAGTTTGAATCATTATGGATTAATTCCCCATTTCATGTTCACAGACAAGAGAAGCTTATGCAATTACCTTTTGTCTGTTACCAATTGGTTATAATTTGTTATTGCCATTCATCCTGAACTACTGGGAGGATTGCCACCAAACTTTACAGATACTATCATCTCAAGGTCTAGTTGGTCCTGTTTAAAAAATGGTGCCCCTTGGACATTCATTATTGCCACCATGGCAACCATTTTGAAAATCTCATCTCTACTGCTCCTTAATGGTAGGTCATATCCTCTTGGGATTTTAACCAAATGACTTTTCTTATGATATCTAATTGGTTATTAATGCAAATGGTGCCAGTCTAACCTCCAATAGGCCTTGGTAGCCATTTGAAAATCATTATTTGCTACATATCCTGAATGGATGGTCGTATTGACATAAGAGTTTCACTAAGAGAATTCTGATGATGTCTAGTTGGTGCTGAATAATAAAATATTGCTTATCTGACATCCAGTATGTTAGTCATGGTGTGTCTATATTGACATGGTTCTAAATGGAAATGGTACCAGTCTTACATCCCATATGGCCATCATAATGACCATCTTAAAAATCTTGTCACTATTACATCTGAATGGATGGGTACATTGATGTGGGAATTTTACCAGAAGACTTTTTATGATATCATTTCATATTGGTCTTTAATGCAGATGGTAAGCTAATAGCCATTATGGAAACCAGATGGTTTCATCACTCAGCAGTTAAAAAGGAAAAAAAAAATTATTTTTTCCTGAATTCCATTGAATACTTTTTGGATAACAGAGCATCAATCCCTTTGAGGGACTCTTGTCTTATTTATTTATTTATTCAGACAATGACTAAAAGGCATATAAACATACACATGCACATATACTTGCAAACAACAAATACAGATGTATATTTACATATAACAATAGTTTAAATATTAAATGTGCAACAAGGAAATTATATATTGACCCAAACCAAGCCTTTCTTTGAGTTCAAACCTTGATCTATTTGCTCTTGGAGAGAAAAATGATTTCTCCTGAAGATTATAACCTTGCTTGAGACCTAATACTCTTTTGGGGTCTGATCATAAGTTAGTTTCATGGTACTGGTAAAATATCACTATTTTGTATTTTTACTCCAGTCAAAGACAATAAGCTCAAGCAAAGCCAAGTTGAAGTAGTTGATGAAACACAGACAAAAACAGTGAAGAAGAAGAAAAAGAAAGAAGCTGATGAAAAAATTGAAGACAGGTAAATAAACATTTGTTGGTCAGTCAAGAAAGAATTTTAGTTTACATACTTTTCATTTGTGAATGTATTTGTGAATTGATTTATACCTATTGAATTTTATTAAAACCAAATATGTTATTTTTAAGGTTTAACTTTTTGTAAGTCTCATAAGATGGCCTATACTGGTTTTTTCCACAATAGGTATATTGATATATTTTATTCATAAGTAGCATGGACTTTTGATTACCCTATTTTGTAGGTTTGCAGTATCACAGTAAAATTCTTATGTGTATATATATATATATATATATATATATATATATATATATATATATATATATACAGATAGATAGATAGATAGTGTGATAAAGAGTAACTCTAGTTAACTCATTTCGTGCCATGTTTGTAGCTCTACTGGATATAGAAAAGACTAGCTTATGGGATGGCCTGTTGTGTGTCCTTGATCTATCTCTTAGTACACTTTTGTCTTTATTTGGTCCTAAACAAAAATGGTGCTGCTTGGACATCCATTATGGCTGCCATAACAGCAATCTTAAAAATCTTGTTATTGCTTCTCCTCTTAAATGGAAAATCATATTGATGTGGGGTTTCCATTGGAATTCTTTGGTGTCTAGTTTATTATAAATGAAAATGATGCAGATCTGACATCAATTATGACCACTGAGGTGGCTATTTTGAAAGTTGTTCTGTTGCTACTCCTCCTGAATGGATGGTCATATCAATGTGAGTTTTTCACCAAATGATTTCATATGATGTCTACATGATCCTAAATGAAATGGTGCTAATCTTGCATCTAGTATGGTCTCCACAGTGACCATCTTGAAAAGCTTGTTTTTGCATCAGAATGTCAGAGATGGTTTCAACATTGAGCAGTTACAAAGAAATGGTCTTTATCTTGTATTCCTTGAAATTGTTTATGTAGAGCATTAGTTCCTTTCAGGGATACTTCTCTCTATTTTTTTTAGTATAATAGCACCAGGGGACAAAACTATGAGTATCTCTGAACTGGAAACTCACAAAAAAACACCTGGTAAAAAAAAGAAAAAGAAAGAAGAGGGTGAAACTGTACTTTCTGGAAGAAGTGAAGATGAGTTGAAGTCGCCATCAGAAGAAGTGGCTACCCCAACCAAGAAACCAAGGAGAAAGAAAAGCGGAACTGAAGCTGATGAAGAAGGACACACCATGTCACCAAGGTCAGAGGGTAGCATTGGCCCACCAAATGAAGAAGAGACAACACCTAAGAAAAAGAAGAAAAAGAAACCTCCCCCAGACAAAGGCCCTGAAAATGAAGAGGAACAAGGAATGTCCCCAGGTGCAGATCTTCCATCACCAAAAGGAAAGAAGACAAAGAAGAAGAAAGGAGAAACTGATGAAGGGGCAGATGAAGAGCACTTGTCCCCAGATGAAAAGGTTACATCTCCCAAAGGAAAGAAGAAGAAAAAGAAGGAAGAAACTCATGTGGGTGAAGAAGAACAACCTCTGTCTCATGATGAGGATGCGCTTTCTCCAAAAGCAAGAAAAAAGAAGAAGAAGGGTGGAGAAGAGGAGGTAAATGAAGTGTGGCTTTTGTGAATAAATGAGATATTATGGCAGGGTGTATTCCTATATTAAGTACTTATACAAAGGGTTTATTGCTTGTGAAGGAAATTTTTCCTCATGATAAAGAAGCAGATGTTACCAGCCTTAAATTTCTGTATTTTATTTGCTGATGTTAAAACTAAATATTCAAAAACAATATCAAAATCAAAATCTGTGGATGAAATTATTAGCCGTGTGAAAGACACAGGAGATAGTACAATCTTTGTAATACAGTAACTACTTACCTTGATTTTACAGGTAATTTGTTTACATTAGTGTGGAAACATTGGCATGACTTTTCAGTTTATATCATTTGAAAAATAGTAGTTAGGATCATTAGTTGCACAAATGAAGCTTTTATCTCCATGTGTTTCTTTTTTATAAAAAAGCATCAAGGATATTGTGCTACCCTCCATCCCTCGATTGTGCTACCCTTCATCTGTCTATTTTGATACCCTCCATCTGTCTATTATGATATTCTTTAGTACCCTCCATCTGTCTTTTGTGATATTCTTCATCTGTGTTGTGATACCATCCATCAGTCTACTGTGATACCCTCCATCTATCTGTTGTGATATCTTCATCTATCTTGATACCCTTCATCTGCCTATTCTGATACCCTCCATCTGTCTACTTTGATACCATCCATCATTTCATTGTGATACCTTTCATCTGTCTATTGTGATACCCTCCATCAGTCTGTTGCAATACCGTCTGTCTGTCCATTGTGATACCCTCCATCTATTTTGATACCCTCTATATGTCACTTGTGATGCCCCCTTCTGTCATGTTGATACCCTCCATCTGTCCATGTAGATACCTTCCATTTGTCTATTTAGACACCCTAAATTTGTCTTATTTTGATACCCATCATCTGTCCATTAAGATAGACTCCATCTGTCCATTATGATCCTCTCAATCTGTCAATTGTGATACCTCCATCTGTCTATTATGATCCCCTCAGTCTGTCAATTGTGATACCTCCATCTGTCTATTATGATCCCCTCAGTCTATCAATTGTGATACCTCCATCTGTCAATTGTGATACCTCCATCTGTTGTCATACCTCCATCTGTCTGTTGTCATACCTCCATCTGCCCTTTACTACAATTCCTCCCAAACTGTTTGATGGAAATTCATGAACTATGCATGTATGTTTCCTCAATGGTAACCATCTGCTAGAGGGGTGTTAGCCTAGTCTCCCATGACTGAGATCCCTATGAGTATGTCAACCCACGTATATGTGGCTCCTGGTCACCATCTGAATGATGCAGTGAGTACGCTTCTGAGGGGGTGTCAGAATATACAATAAAAAGCATTGGATTTGCAGAGGCATGCCGTTACTGTAGCTTTATTGTTTTTAACAATGGTATATTTATTACAGTCAAGCCCTGTCCATCCCCATTAGAAACATCATAATATGTTTGTTTACAGTCAGGTCCTGTCCATCCCTATTAGAACAATCAGAGTGACCCACCTATTAGATTGACAGATGGATTATAATCAACATGTCATTTTCAGCACTGACTTCATTGTCATCCCAAAGTAGTAATCAGAAAAATGGAGATCAGTTAAATTAGTGAAATTAGGCCATATTTATATTTATATTTTAAAAGTAGATTTTTGCTTTGAACATAGAGACAGCATATAAGTATAGAAAGTCAATGTTATATATCAGAAATTGACAATAGGCCCCTAAATGAGGGTCAAGAAAATATCAGCAAGAGATTTAGATTTTTGATGTTCTTAATTTTCACTGTGTGCCAGTAACCTTTTGATGATACTATATATTCACTTTTTTGTGCTGATATGCCATAAGTGCTGCTAATTACAGCCATTCACTGTGTGCCAGTAAATAGGACTCATTAATTTTAGAAAGAGGATGAAGAAAAGAAAGAAGAGGAAGAGAAAGAGGAAGAGACTCCCAAGAAGAAAGGAAAGAAGAAGAAACAAAGAGGTAAAATTCTTTAAGAGATGTTAGAATAATGTTGTTTAGATTAAAACAAATGTAAAGAATATGGGTTGCCAAATGAAATATGATGCTACTGTGTCAGTGTTTTATGATAACTTTTACAATTCATACATTAGTATTGCCAACCACATTCACTAACTATTCACATAGTCCGTTTGGTCTTACATCAGCATTGCCAACGACATTCACGAGTTTCACCATTCACATAATCCATTTGGCCATACATTAGCATTGTCAACCAATTTTTCACTAGACTTGCCATTCAAATAGTCCATTTGATCTTACATTAGTATCGTCAACCAATTTTTCAGGAGTCACCATTCACATAGTCCATTTGATCGTACATCAGTATTGTCAACCACATTCACTAGAGTCACCATTCACATAGTCCATTTGGTCCTACATCAGCTAAAGCTGTCAACAGGTACCAGGGTACTCGGGTACCTGTCCGTTCATAATTACCTGGGTAATAAAATTTGCTATATGGTACCCGTTTAGTTCATGTAAAAAAACAAAAAACCCAACATGTTATCAAGTTCAGATCAAGATTATATCTGGCGATGTCAGGAGCAAGCTTGACACATAGTTCAAAGCTTGTGTTGTGTGACTATTGGCTGCTGTGCATTTATCCATTGTAGAACTCTGTCTACTGATCTTATATTTTTTTATGTGTGTGACCATGGCTATGTAAGATGAACAGTTTCCTTGTTTTCTATTATTAGTAACTGTACATGACGTGTTTCCAAGAAAAAAATAGACTGGTTTCTTGAATTTGAAACCATGTGTTACAGATTTCTAGTTTGATACACACTTAAGTAACAGACCAGTCTGTATTGAAAAAAAACGTGGCGCCAGATATTAAGTAAAATCGGCTTTATCAGTGTGTCACATGGATTTTATATGACTGAAAAATGTTAGATGGGAGGGATTTTGTTAAACTGAAGAACTTATTGCATCAGGAAGAGGATAAATCAATAGCACTTTACAAATTTTGAAAGAGGAATTCAACAGTGATGTAATACTGCATTCAGAATTTGTGGACATAACTTTGCGACCTTTTAGCGAAAGTTAGATTTGTACTGTAGACTAGTTAAAGTGACTGTTGTGTATAAATAATTTATCATTTTGTTTTATGTCTGTATTCTCATACTAATCTACATGGATTTAACCGATTTGTGACAATAATTTTAACAAACTGCAGATCCAGGTAAGTAGCACAAATAAATGTACATTTTTCATAAGGTTTTCTGTAATTATGCCATGTAATATATAGATTGCTCTTTTTATGCTCAGATTATGCTTTTTTGCCACTTATATTAGTAATAATATTTTGACATCTTTAACATCAGCATTGTCGACCACATTCATGAGATTTTCACTTAAATATTTTTTTACGATATCTGGTTGGACCTTAGTGAAAATTATGCTGATCTGATATTCAGTTTGACTGCCACAGTGGCCATCTTGAAAAAGAATATGAACACAACAGTTAAATAGAAAAGTATGGTCTTATCTTGGATTCCTGGTAATTTCTTTTCAATCGAGTATCAGTCTCATTGAGGGACTCTTGTCTGAATATCTTGTATGTCATTAAATTGTTTGGTTTTTTTTTTTCATTCTTGCTGTCTGCTCAAGACCTGTTTGAAAACACTTGCCAATCTCAAGACCAATCTGCCACTCAGTTCTGAAATTCAGCAGTGTACCAATATGTCAAACTTTTGGGGTTTTTTTGCAGACACAAGTGCTGAGGAGGGGGAGGCAGCTGGCGAGGGAAAGGTGGAGGAGGAGAAAGAGATTGAGGATGGAGGGCAGATCCTGGCCATCACAATACACAGAACAGACAAGCTGAAAAATGACTTCTTCATCATGCATCCTCTTATTAGGGTTCATGTTGTTGATGAAGATACAGGAAAATACCTCACAAAGCAGCACAAGTACGAACATCATCCTTTCTTCTAATGTATCTACAGTATCTTAGATTGGTAAACTTGGAAATATGAGAAAGTCAGCTTAAAATACTTTGATTTTATTGTTTTGTAACTGAGGTGAATCAAACACAGCTTGAAGTTATTTAGATCATGATATTAATGTTACAATTAATTGAATGTGTTATTTCTAAGAAGAATGGTTTGAAGAGAATGAGTCAAACCAGAAAGTGTTTTGGTGAGATAGTAATATAGCATCTCATGTAGGTATTTATTACATGATATTATTTATATGACATTTTTTATTCATACTTTTGACATGTTCACTTATGACATTGTTAGCAGTGTCATGCTTTTGACATGTTCACTATTGGCATATAATGTTAGACATTGTTGATAGAACTGTCATGCTTTTGACATGTTTGCTATTGATGTATCATGTTAGACATTGTTTTTAGCAGTGTCATGCTTTTGACATGTTCACTATTGACATATCATGTTATGACATTTCCTAGGTTTGAGTTTCATATCATGATGTAAAAGTGGCTAAATTTGTTACTTTACAGACTCTTGTTCAACAAGGCTTGGAAAACAATAGAAGTCATTCAGTATTCATTTCATAAATTTAATTGAAAATGGGCACTAACCGAAGATGCCTAATTTGTGTCTTAGACTGAAGAAAACTAGGGTGGAATCTATACTCAAGCATAAATTATCTTGTCATGTAATAATGGTATATTTACTGCTTCGCTAATCTATATATGGACTCATTATCCTCCTTAATTTGAACAGGATACAGTCCAGTGTCATTTATCCAATAACATATATCTGAATATTGCATTAATGTAAATTAAATAATTGACTGCAGGACAAACAATTAAAAAACATATATTATGGATGTTGTCTGGACAATTTGGAGGTGGACAGTTTGGAGAAGAAACAGTTTAGAGATAGACATTTTTGGAGAATAGACAAAATCGGAGATGGACAATTTAAAGATGGACCTTTGAGAGAATATACAATTCCAAGAGGGGACAATTTACATATAAAAACATGATTAAATAAATTGATATTTGTTAAAAACATCTATGGGTTTAGTTACATGACAACATATGACTGTGTGTTTAACTGTTACTAGTGATATTAATTTTAAAAAAAAACATTTTCCTAATCCAGATTCTGTCACTGAATAATAGTAATTGCAAGTAATACCAACATAACCCACAAAATTAAGCAATGTCTTAATGTCTACTCAGTAAGACATGATCATTTTGATGTTTAGCTATATTCTTTCAGAAGGCACGTGAAAAGACATACTGAAATGCACCAACACAGTCAAAAACAGACTCTTGCATACTGATGTAATTATGTCCCTTTTTAACAATTACTAATTAAGTACATTCTTTTATGTATGCGCGATAGCTATTTTCATAAGTTAAAGCTTTTTTGTAATGGTAGTCACTGGCTATTACTAACACTTAACACATGCTCAATGAAACAATTTACTTTTATATATCTACAACAGCCATCTGTCTTTGAGCTGTGAGTAGATTATTATTTCATGCTTTACCCATAGACATTTCTAAAAACAATCAATTCATTAAAGCATGTTTTTATGTGAGTCTTGTCAATTCACCTTGCATTTTAATTTGACCTTTCCATCTTTAAATTCATTGCTCATGATCTAAGAAATGTCTGTCTCTGAAATATCCCCTCTCTGAATTATCCATTCTCCAAAATGTCTGTCTCCGAATTGTCCATCTCCAAATTGAGCTAAAACCATTATGGACACCCATGACTGTATTTATTTTCTTGCTTAAATCAATTATATTCTTTAGTCACTATTTTGCAACTGAGTTTTTGATCAATTCTGAAAAAAGAAACTGAGTTCTCTAGATCAGAGATGAATAATGTATTTTTAATACTCTATTTTTTTCAACCAATATGTATTCTGTTGCATCTTCAGGGAACGAGCAGTGACTGCATATTATGAGACAAAGAATGAGTTTGTGGATTACGTCTTACCCATAATGACAAAACCATTTGACTTTAAACAGAGGAAGTAAGTTAGACATTTGTACTATATATACCACATATAATGTAGGACATTTGTAGTACATGTACCATATATCAAGTAAGACATTTGTACTATATATACCACATATAAAGCAGGACATTTGTAGTATGTGTACCATATATCAAGTAAGACATTTGTAGTACATGTACCATATATCAAGTAAGACATTTGTACTACATATACCACATATAAAGTAGGACATTTGTAGTATGTGTACCATATATCAAGTAAGACATTTGTAGTACATGTACCATATATCAGGTAAAACATTTGCATTACATGTACCATATATCAAGTAAGACATTTGTACTACATATACCACATATAAAGTAGGACATTTGTAGTACATGTACCATATATAAAGTAAGACATTTTTAGTACATGTACCATATATATTCACCTGTAAGTCAGGTCCAACTGCAAATAACAAAAGACCCTGGTCTGCTGACACATTATGTGACAGAAGATTAGTGCAGTTTGCATTTGGACTACATATAGGCAAGTATGTATGGTATGTTATGACAATTTCGTATTAGATGTGACATCTATGACATGTTTTTCTTTTCCTTCATTTAGCAAACATCTTATAGATGTCAAGCAAAGAAAAAGTGTTCTTATACTCCTAATATAAGTTAGTCACAGAGTTATATTGGTGTAAGATAAAAAATAATAACTGAAGATAGAAACTCACATTATGAAATAAATGATACTGGGGTGTTTAGTAATTATCAGCTTTTTATAATTTCATCAATACGTGTCAAGTAGATTTTTGTACACCTGACATCACTGATTTAAATCTACCTTCAATCCCGTGAATTTTTACTGACTTTTTAAGTTCACTAAATGCATGATTCTTTGAATGGTTTCATATCATACTCAAGTTATAATTCCATTTATATGTTTGCAAAAACATGGAGTGCACATATTTATTTCTTTTTACTTTATTCTCAGATCAACTTTACCAGTGTGGGAAGAACTCTTAATTTTCAATGAAAATTATAACTACTTTATACAGAGCAAACCCAAAGTCATATTTTCTTTGAGGTAAGTTATGACATTTTTTTAATGAAGTTCATCATAATGCATGAAGAACAAAGACCAAGGCAAACAATATCGATCCAGCTATCAAATGATATTGTTCCAGCAATCACTGTAGGATATGTATGGTTTATTAATGTGTTGTCAGATGTAAACAGTGATAATAATAATAATAATGAACTAATAATATCACATTTTGTAATGGAAATGTTTGATCTTTGATGTCAACCTGTTTTTTTCAATATTTTAATCTAAATGAATACTTTTACATTTATATTTTGATTGAAGAAACTTGCACAAAATCTTATTGTTTTGTTTGTGTTTTATTTGCAAAATAATGGAATGACAACTCCACACACTTAAGAAGGTCAAACGCACAATTGGAGAGTGGCATCCATTGTATGAACAAATCACAGAGATAAGGTGTTATTGTGATCATTGTGTATCAGACACACATAAGTGATTCGTGCATGCCTATAGAAGGGTGAACCTTGACCAGAACACATGCTATGCCAGTGTCCACTGACAGTGGAACACCTTCTCTTTGAGTGTGTTGATGTGCACCCTGTGAACTGTGCAAAGAAAATATGTTATGATGAAGTACATGGGAAAATGTGTTATGATGTGGTACATGGGAAAATCAAGGATTTAAAGGAATGTGGTTTATATATCAAATTTGTACCATATGTTTTGAGGATTTTACATGTGTTACCATTATTGTTTATTTTATATACATTTTAAAAAAATTTACCATTCCATTTTTATTTTGTCATTTTGTTCTTCATGTTTACATTTATTAACTGCTTAAGAATGGTTTATATTATAAAAATTTTTGTAATTCATTTTACATTTGAAACTTTACCTTTATTTGGTGCAGTAAAGCCATTATTGTGCTGAAGTCACACACACACACACACACACACACACACACACATACACACACACACACACACACACACACACACACACATTGATTTTTGTGCTAATAGATTTTATCCTTTTTCTAGCATTTGTCACAATGAGGCAGTTTCACGCTCATTATAATGCCATGCAAGAACACTTTCATCTCATAGTTTCATCATCATACAAAAATGAATTTGTTGTTGCATTGTTTGTTCTTCAGCTAATGGATTTTGTTAGTATGACCCGAGCTAGTGCAGATAATGAACATAGCAAAGGTTGGCACAGGATTGCATGGGCCTTTCTCAAGGTAATTGGACAGATCTTGATTCTAACACTTTCTTAAAGAACTTACACACTCTATATGCTAATACTTACCTACTCTATATGCTTATATCCACACACTCTGTATGCTTATACCTACCTACCTACTCTTTGCTTTCTAAAGACATTTTTTCTCTCTGATACTATAGGTAGAGCAGCCAGAAGCCAACAAAAGCACAGCTTTAACTTGCATTATACCTTGAACTATAATAAAGTAGACATTCTTGACTATGCTTGTTTAAATGTTGTCTTTAGAGCAGGAAGTCTGGTTTTAGTTTTAGAAAAATGAGAATAAATATTTGACAATATTTTAAGCATCATATTTAGAGTTTTCACAAGCCAAAGATGAAATTAATAAGAAGTCACACCTATTGTTCCTGTTTATTTCTCGATTTTCCAAAATGTTTGCAAATGAGAATTATGATTGAGAGTTAAAAGCAGCAAAACAACAGCATCAGAATGTATTTTATTGACTTTGGAATTTCTCCATTACTGATTCTGGCACTTCGAATACCTAGTATGAAGATACTAGCAAAATAAACCAATGAATTTTGCATGAAGCTAAGCAAATAATGTATGTCACTTGAGTTAGCCCCACAGCAGTCAGCTGATGTTAGTTAATGACATTTGCACATAACAGCTGCACAGATCTTTAGACTTGTGCATACACTCATAAAACTTGACACCAGCATTGGCCTCAAAATGTTAGATTTAGAGAGAATTAGAGACAAAGACAGAGAAAAACTTCACAAGCTTTAGTCATTTATTGCCAAATATCATTTATCATTTATTGCCAAATATCATTTCACAGTTGTTGCTTTGCCAGCAACTTCCTTTTTCCATGTGTTTAGTAAGGTCCATGTTTTAGTTATCCATGTTAACTGATTATGCTATTTTGTTTCAGTTAAAATATTCATTAATGTCATTATATTGATTCAGTTGTTGCATAAATGCCCATTTCTATGCTGTACCTATGTAATTAAAGTTATAATTTCAATAAAAATTAAATTACAATGATGTAAAGTGATGCTGTCAGCTACTGATGTGAAGAAAGCAGAATGTGAAAGTGCTTCATTTCAAATACATCATCATTATACTGGCTGCATTTGCTATCAAAGCAAATGAACACTAAATATCTTGTAGGTTTGTATGCACAGTCATGTTGTGTTTCAGACACACTCATGACACCAAAGGAACTGGACTTCTCACGGACCCAATGCCTGAGTTAACAGCTATATTGCTTATTGTAAAGTTTCTAAACGATACTATCCTTAAATTGAAATGGCATCACTGTTCATTTTTGTTGTTGTAAGTGTTCAGTTAGGAACAAATTTGTGGGACAATTACAAGAGTGTTCATGGGAAGAATCAGTAAGAATTAATTATGGGCAAACTACATTTTCCTTCCCACCCAAACTTTACTGTATTAGACATTACACTAATAACCAGGTACTTATATGTTTCCTTTCTATTATACACTTCTCCCTCAATAACTTGTGCACATTGGGGTCCAGAAACATGGACCGCACAATAAGCGAGGGCGCGAGTTAACGAGGGACCTCAAAAAATCCGCTAGACATCCAGAGAACCATGGGTGTTTGGGGGGGGTGGAAATTGGGCTGTTTAATGACTGAATCCTCGTTTTATAATTGCATCAAGAATAATTGTCAATAAAGTGCTTTTTCTGATGGAGTTGTTCATTATTCTGTATAAACTACATTTATTTTCAAAATGTCCAACATCTGAAAGATCAATAACATGATTCCAACTGGTTTCAACAACCAACACGGCACACCAAAACATTCGTCTATTACATCATAGCTTTTTGTTTTGTTGATTAGTCTGGTTCCCAGAGTGGTGTAGAATAGTATTTGTGAAGCAAGGAGTCTTAAAAGCAGGGAACCAGACTAACTGCTGATACACTACCAAACAAGATTCCCTTTTATAAAAAAAATCGCAACATTTCGTGAGACAATCGTCTACGTTGAAACTGAGTTTTTGAATTGTTCAGTTAGGAAAATATTGATGCCGTGATTTCATATCAAGTAACAGTGAAACTTCATATCATCCTTGAGAATATCTCTACATGAGAATTCAGGAATTCTCTGAAACTCATTTTCCCCACAATGGTCAATATCAGTGAAACAAAGCTCTTTATTTTATGAAGTACTCATTTCGCTTGGTTGCCTTGCTATCTTTAATCACAGTTATGATTGAGTAGGTTAATTTAAGGTAGTTTAGTAAGATTATGTACACAATAACATTGATAACAGTGTTTGATTGATCAGCTGAAATGAGTTACTCAACATATGACCGGGGCCGCTGGTTCTTAAGCATGTAGGATTTGCATGCCTTTTAACTTTTTTGTTTATTCCACCTCCTTTATTTGATTCAAAAGATGTAATTAACTTGATAATAGAAAAGGAGGCCTGCTTTTCATTTAGTGCAACAATACAACAAATGCTTCCGCTAGTCCGATATCAAAACACAGTTGGCACTTAATTAAGTTCTCAGAGAAATGCTCGTAGACACAGCTGTTATGGTAGATTGACACATTTTACATATAATTACAAGAGGACACATTGCATTTATGATGATTACACTTAAAAGGAACTAAAAGATAGAACTAACACACAAAGTTTAGTTGATAAAAAAAATTATTTAATTGGTATTTATTTATTAGAGTACTGCCTCCATCCACTAGGCATAAGTGACATTTTCATTGATCGAAATTTCCTTGAATATCATTAACTACAGTGTACTAAGAATGTTGTTTGGAAAGAAAATGTGACAAATTTTATGACAGATTTTTAAATTTGACATTTCATAATGTTGATTAAAATTTCCAGGTCCTATCTACCATTTTCGACGATAAAATGAGCAATATATCAAACTTTCCTTTACCAATTTTGATAGCTATTTTCTTCAAGTTCAGCAAGTAGAGATCAAATTTTTAGTATTTTCTGGTTTTAAAAGTGGGATCCATGCCAGACCCTGCATTATAAGTGGGTTCGTGAGTTATCAGGGTGCAAGTTATTGAGAGAGTGGTGTATATACAGTTCCTTTAGTGCATGAATTTAATATCCATATGATGCCCATTTTGTCTATATGAATTCCATTAGCACATGAATCTGATATCCATATGATGCCCATTTTATCTACATGAATTCCTTTAGCACATGAATTTGATGCCCATTTTATCTACATGAATTCCTTTAGCACATGAATTTGATATCCGTATGATACCCATTTTATCTGCATGAATTCCATTAGCACATGAATTTGATATCCGTATGATGCCCATTTTATCTATATGAATTCCATATGATGCCCATATTATCTACATGAATTCCATTAGCACATGAATTTGATATCCATATGATGCCCAATTTATCTACATGTATTCCTGTAGCACATGAATTTGATATCCATATGATGCCCATTTTATCTATATGAACTCATTTAGCATATGAATTAGATATCCATATGATGCCCATATTATCTACATGAATTCCATTAGCACATGAATTTGATATCTGTATGATGCCCATTTTATCTGCATGTATTCCATTAGCACATGAATTTAATATTCATATGATGCCTACATGAATTCCATTAGCACATGAATTTTGATATTCATATGATGCCCATATTATCTGCATGTATTCCATTAGCACATGAATTTAATATTCATATGATGCCTACATGAATTCCATTAGCACATGAATTTGATATCTGTATGATGCCCATTTTATCTGCATGTATTCCATTAGCACATGAATTTAATATCCATATGATGCCTACATGTATTCCATTAACACATGAATTTAATATCCGTATGATGCCTACATGAATTCCATTAGCACATGAATTTTGATATTCATATGATGCCAATTTTATCTACATGTATTCCTTTAGCACATGAATTTTGATATCCATATGATACCCATTTTATCTACATGAATTCCTTTAGCATATGAATTTGATTTCCATATGATGCCCATATTATCTACATGAATTCCATTAACACATGAATTTGATATCCATATGATGCCCATTTTATCTGCATGAATTCCATTAACACATGAATTTGATATCCATATGATGCCTATTTTATCTACATGACCAATTGTTCTTACTCAAGAAAAATGTTATATGAAAAACCTGGCATTTAGTCTAAATAAAGTATTTTGGCCTTTAGTATTCACAAATTTCATAAAAATGAGTTATACAATATAAAAGATAAAGAATAGATTTATGAAATAGAAAAGATTACAGTTGGATCATGCTTCATATGGTAATACGTGATGTAGTTAAATTTATCACACTAACATACTTGTAGGCTACTCATTTCACCTCTGATCACTGAGATTCAGTCCAGTATCACTTGTATACTTGTACTGAATGGAAGTTCATCACATATTGTATGGGTGGAGCTAACTTGCATGCTGCAAAAGTGCTGTGTATGTTATATGGTTTAAATCCATTGCATCACTTTCCATTGGTTTGCATCATAGGCATTTTATAATGCAAACCTTCCAAGGGAACAGTTTGTCTGTCCAATTGAAAATCCCCATAATCATAAAGGTATACATGGAACAAAATAAAAAAAAACCCAAACACTGAACCTATTCTCATTAAGAAAAGATTGAAAAGGCATTATATAGCCTACTCATTTTCCCTCCATACATGGAATCAAGAGATGATGGAATCAAGGTTTCCATGGCCACTGATGTTTTTCGTTTAGCACTTAACGGTAGTTATTCCAGCCATCATGAATGTCAGTTGTGAGCATCAGTATATAGTGCACAAAGCTTCAGATCTTTTGACTTATTAGCTTGATGTTGCAGCAAATCAGTAAGATGTGACAGATTAGCATGATGTTGTAACAAATAAGTCAGATGTGACAGATTAGCTTGATGTTGTAGCAAA
>JAECUM010027972.1:0-14064 GCA_016617855.1 Megalonaias nervosa | reverse complement strand
GTGGGACATCATGCTACATGTCTGCGGCATGATGCCCCAGTGCTAGACATCACTATAAACTGTCACACTGCAGACATCGTAGCGATATGACTGAAAAATTGTTAAAGCTACGTTAAAAATCTAAATCACACACACACACACACACATAATTTATGATGGGGTTCTGAATAACTATAAAGTTATAATCACCCAGGAGTCAGTCCCCAGGGTGATGGGGCAAGACCCAATGGCTGCACATATTGACTTTTTCATGCAGAGAAAATATTTACAGTCCATCTTGAAAGACCACCCCTTATAACAGGTCATAACACTTATATTCAATAAATCTATGCATTAAGACTCTGGTCTCTCAAAAGAGAAGGTCTCATGGCAGTGATCTTTCGAGATAGGTTTGACTGTGTATGGTTATAATATGGGGATTTCAAAAGTTTCCAAGCTAAGTTATAAGAATAGACCAGTGTGTGAATGAATTCCTGCTGACGTGCCATATAAGTGTAGATGTACATTTTGGGTGGGGCTAAGAACCGTCCCTATACCATGACCTTTGGGTGATTTCTAATCTATTACACCAATGAAGTACACTAAAAATCAAATGCATTTTTGTTAAAATCCCACATGCTGATTCTATCGCCATTCAAGTGATGCAAACCACATGCAGCAATTTAATACCAGCTTAAAATGTCGACACCACATGTAAATCACAGACCATCCTTTTGTTTTAAAAAAAGGAAGATTATACATGTGAAATATTTAACAACTTACATTTCATGTTCCTCATTCCAACTGTACAACCTTTAGTTACCTATGCATAATTATCTTCCTCACAAGCAATGAGAAAAAAAGCTATCCCTTCAAGCAATAAGTTATCCCTTCAAGCAATGACATTATTCTAGAACTTATGTGAAGCAATTTAAATTAGCTTGGCCTAAACTGAGAATCCATTATATAAAAGCATCATTACTACAAACACAGGCACAGAAATTTTTAATTTTTGGCAAGTGAAAAGAGAATCTGCATAACTGATGAAGTATTTTTACACAGCTGTCATGAAAACAAAAACAAATTACAGATAAAATGATTCTGGAGGTCCTATGGGTATTATGAAAATCGTTTATGGCATAATTGGATTACTCTTCATCCTTGCCTAACAGTCTCATCCAACTGCAAACTGGAGAGACCTGTACCTACAATTATATGATGTGCTGGCAGATCTGGGTGTTATGTAGTTTGTTAATCATTAGAACAAATAACACAGACTCTGATCTGCCCAGGCAGTATGTGATGGTAGATTAAGATCTATGTTGTTTGCAGCTGGTTCCATTGTAATAGCAAGTACATATATGTTGTTTGCAGCTGGTTCCATTGTAATAGCAAGTACATATATGTTGTTTGCAGCTGGTTCCATTGTAATAGCAAGTACATATGTTAGTTAAAGTTATGCTCAGAAAATCAGCATGACATATTAGCACAAATATAATTTGCCTTTTGTTATAACACAAGTCACACGGGTCATGTAGACATTCAACACCGACTATTTTAGTAATGGGTGTCCTTTTTTATAATTTGAATCTACATTCCTTTAAGTGGCAAGTATTCACTTCAATTGGATTCATATATACCCATATTCCTTTGGAAGGTCATTATTTAGATGCCTTGAGAGATGCATATGGCAAAATCAATGTTAAAAGTACATAGACATTTTTGGACAAAATGAACTTAAAAGTGTGATCATACAATCCAGACTGAATGTCACATGCTGTGATGTCACAATTAAGGCTATGCATATTGATAAAAAAATTTTTTTACTATCCTCAATTGTGACAATTCCGCTCAATGTGCTCTTATCTTGACCCAATTTTAGTAAATGGCCACCACTGTAAAAGTCCAAAGTGATAGATCTTTTTTGTCGGGAAGTTTCTTTGTGATACATAAGGTGCAGATCATTCAATAATCAGGATTAAACAGACTTTGGTTCAAGAAAAGTAGTGTTAAATTTTAAAAGAACAATTTATATTTAATTTAAAATGCGCATACATGACCCATGTGACTTGTACTATAATAAATCACATTATTTTTACTGCATCAGTAGATTTACATTGAATTGCAGGAAATAGTAATGTACTTTTTTGTGGTTAAAAGACCAAGTAAGCATTAAAATAACACATGTAAATGTCCATGTCTTTATTTTTTACTGTAGTAATAGAAATATAAACTATAGCAAAATGTGCAAACATGCTCAATGTATCTGTTATACAGTGCTGATTACATATTAAACAGCCTTATATTCATGTGGCAGCTTATAATATATACAGTCTTACATACAAACTGAATTAACTATTTTGTCAGAAGCAATTTTCATGGATTTTGTAGTTGTTACAAACCAAGATTTTACAGTAACATGAAAAATTAAACCTTTAAAGTCCCATGAACAATGACCCCTCCCATGAATAATGATAACTTTAAAATCCCAAGAACAATGATCCCTTTAAAGTCCCATGAACAATGATACCTTTAAAGTGCCATTAACAATGATCCTTTTAAAGTCCTCAGAACAATGATACCTGTGTAAAGTTCAATGAATGGTGATCCTTTTAGAGTGCCAAGAACAATGATCCCTTCAAAGTCCCATAACAATGACATCTTTAAAGCCTCATGAACAATAATATCGTTAAAGTCCGATGAACAGTGATCCCTTCAAAGTCCCATAACAATGATATCTTTAAAGCCTCATGAATAATAATATCTTTAAAGTCCGATGAACAATGATCCCTTTAAAGTCCCATGAAAAATGATACCTTTAAAGTTCCATGAACAATGATACCTAAAAAGTCCTAAGAACAATGATGCTTGTACAGTCTCATGAACAATGATCCCTTTCAAGTCCCATGACAAATGATACCTTCAAAGTCCCTGACCAATGATATCTTTAAAGTCCCATGAACAGTGATCCATCAGATGAAATAATACGACCCTTTCTCAAATCCATGAACTTATATAACTATGAAAACATCTATTTTGGCAAAACCATGACAATTGATAAACACAAAAATGCATGAATTCATGGCACTTAAAAACAATTGACAGTGGTGATATTTATGTTATATCCATTATATAAACATCAAAACATAACAAGTACAACAATGTTTTAAACTTCTCAAATGAAACCCGACTTGCACCACATAATACACATAACATTTCATTACTAAGTTTTAATAGTATATATTTATACTAAACTCACTCTATTACATTACTGGTTGCAAGAAATTCTATGAAAATTACTGCACACAAAAAATAAGTAACTTCAGTGCTTTATAAACTCAAGCAATTACTGTAACAGTACATTCTATAAATAATGTAACCTGTAAAAACATCCATTTATAAACAAGAGGTAAAAAAATCCTTAGGTTGCTCTCCTGGTTCACATCAACCAAGCATCCAAACTTAAAAGAGAAGTTGTCCAAGATATCTGGGTCAGTAGGGTACTTTCTGTAGAAACTTCCCCCAATAATGTTATCTGCATAGGCAGTGATAACAACTGTTTCAATATTTCTCTGTTTTGGGGCGTCTTTATCCACATCTAATTGCACATCAGTATTATTCCAAATACATGAAAGGCCACAATGCCAGAATCCTTTCTGTCAAAAATGGTAAATATTCTGTCCAGTTTTTGGGATAAAGTTTATGTTTTTGTACCATAATTTTCAGTGAATAGCTGTTTTGGGATACAGGTAGCAAGAAACATTTTTAATTATATCTTTTAAGAAGAAAGAAATGTATTAGTCATAGCAATAGTAACACTGCAAATGTGGGCTTGGGCAACCTCACAACTAGGCCTACAACTTCATGACCCAGTTGGTGACAGATCTACTTGAAACAAGTAAATCTGTGTTCAGTACAGCAATTCAAATATCAATATCTGTTTCCCAAGACTCTGCAATGTAATAATTCCAATTTTTACAAATTGAATGTGTTTTCTGCAATTTGATTGGATGAAAATGGTCACATGATACTGATCTGGAATTTTTTATGCATTGATAAATTCTGCAGACTACTTTTGGTTCCCTGTTTCCATGTCATCTGCTGTGAAGTTTTATCTATATCAACCCAATACACCCTTATAATAACAAGAACAAAAACCCACCCGCCCACTCCTGTGATTTCCAATCAAAGTTTACACACTCCATATTAAAATGGACCATTATAAGTTAAAACAATTTAATTGCACAGACTTTCCTGCCTCCACCACTCACCCCTTTTGCTGAAGAAGGCATGTGGTAGGCTTTAAAAGCCAATCTTCAGAAATTATTGCATTTCACCTCAACATGATGTTAGAACAGCAATTATTAAAGGTCAGGGTCATATGTCAACCAAGGGATTTTACTAAAAATGGACATGATTTTGCTTTTGAAAGATCAAAATGCATAGAAAGTAACAACAATGTTGCTATAACAACACGTGCCATATGCAAGCATAATTTTCAACAAAAAAAAGGAATATTTCTGGTTTAACCGCAACAACCATTTTTTATATATTAAAATAATGGTCATAACAATATATCACTGGCATGACCTGCTATGACATTCTTCCCATATCACTGTATAAAGGATCAACGAATCTTGGCTAGCGAAGAAAGGGCTATGTATTCTATCGCAGTTAAGAGGCTAATGAAAGGAAACATTGATGCACATAAAAGTGAATGTTTTGTTAATTAAATCTGCTGATTTGATGTTAGAAAGGAAGTAAATTGGAATTTTAAGGATTAAATTATCATGGCTGGGTATTTATTGATGTGTAAATTTTACCTGATTACTCACAAAGTTAACATAAAGTTCTTCAGATTTTATTTACTTTGTGAGTGATTAGGTAAAATTTACACATTGATAAATACCTAACCATGATTATTTAAACCTATAATGAATTAATCACAGTTCATAATTAAAGTTAATAAAATACATGTCTGCATTTTTAATAGCAGACATGGCGCTATAATAATGCAGGTTGCTAACATTTGTAATTTCTTGTAACCAATCAAATTTCAAACATTTCACATGGGAGACAATCCCATAAGGGCATGAAAAGAGTTTATCATCAAAAGGTCAGCAAAATTTCATCAACAGAACCAACATTTATTTATTAGATGTTAGTCACAGGACATTATTTACCATAATCCTTTAGCCTCAAATGTATAAACTTAGATTTCACCTGAGCATAAGGTAATAACTGAGGAGACATTTGATTAGGTGCATTGTTGGAGGCAGTATGCAATTGCAGGATAGCTTGGACTATGTGGGAGATTACCACAGAACAGTTATAGATATTTACTGGCAATGAAATTGTGCTTTATATTAACACTGATTTTGTGCAAGTAAGAACATTATTTTTCGTAAGCCTTCACCTTCACAGGTATAAACTAATATTTTCAGCCAAACGCTTGCTTGAGGTGCTCTTTAAAAATAAAAGAAAAACCACTGCACACAAATAATATAAAATTCCCAACTGACATCATATTTCACTTTGCAATGATAACAGGAGATGAGTCTACTGACTGATTTTTCAACTATGTGGTCAGTATTTTGTTGAGTTTATTTCAAAATAAATAATAAATCAGCTGTACATGTATATTATATTGTTGATATTGTTTATTATTTTTGATGCTTGTAACAAAGCTGCCAACCTCTGAATGCCGTTCTGGTTAAGTTATTCAAGCCTTTTGCACTGCAGTAGGCTTACAGCTGCTGACAAGGACACTATACCATCACTCACACTGTCAACTCCCAAGATGTCAGACTTTGTGGGGCTTTTAAATATTGATGGCACTGGTGGTAACATGGAAATATCTTCCATGATAAATAAACAAAGGAAGAGAATAAAAACCAAAGTACACATCCAAAGTCAAGTTAGTTGTTGATATACCAGCCAAGGAGATTGTAAAGGAAGATAACTCTTACAGGCATAAGGTTGTATATGGCCTGTCAATTTGCACAGTTGGCTTGGCAGACACAGAAAAGGTTGGAAAGACAGAACTTGGTTAAATTAGATGAAATGAACCATGGAAGTATAGCATATCTGTGTGCAGCACTGTGCATTAAAATTGCAGGGTATATACAGACAAAACTGGACAAATATAAATGCCAAACTTTGCAATGAAATTGGACCCCGATAATAACTCATAGGTCAGGGGAGTATTAAACAAAACTGAAATCTGGTGACAAAAACTTTGTGACATTCAGTAGCTGGTTACAGCTACAATTATGCACATACTCAAACATGCTTATCTGATAAAAAAACACTAATGCTGAGGCCCCACTGGAAAACAGAGAATTCTAGTCTGTGCAATTGCTGTCTCGTTTCTTTTTGACCATAATGACTTAAGAAATAAATGTGAGAACACATATTGTCTCTGACGAGATGACTATGGATATAATTTCACTGGCAGTAGCCCCAACATGTGCAGAAGGTTCAACAGATTTTACCCATAAAATAATACCAAACAACATGACCACATGGATTTTAACCATAAAATAACACCAAACAACATGGCCACATGGATTTTACCCGATAAAATAACACCCAACAACATGGCCACATGGATTTAACCCCATAAAAAAACACCAAACAACATGGCCACATGGATTTTACCCATAAAATAACCTAAACAATATGGCCACATGGATTTTACCCAAAATAACTGGAAACAATATGGCCACATGGATGCAAGGAAGGAGGGGAAAAACTGCAGATGGCCCTGAATACAGACATTAAACAAGAAAGTACATTTAACTTATGCACATAGGGCCTGGCCAAGACTAATATTGCATTATACAAAGATTTACAAGGCTGAACTTAAAATAATTTGAAACCAAAGCAGATTACCATAATATATCACAATTTCTGATGAAGATTCTTCTACAAATTAAAGTGGATGAAATTTTATGGAAAGGAACAATAGTACATTCTTCACATAATAAAGTAGGTTTCATTTTCAAATAGTAACAAAACCTAATGGTAAATTGTTTATGCCAGTCATAAAACTAAAGCTGCACATTTTAAGGAGATTTTCACTGGTTTTGAAACTAATACAGGAAAATAATTTTTTTTAAATCACTTGATGTAAGAGTTCCAAAAATATAAAATTTTCAAACATTTATACACAAATTTCAGTGAAATATTAATGGATTCCATATTTGATTGCAGAACTGCATCATTTTGTATACATTTGGAAAGACATGAAGCTGGGATACTTTCTTTCAAAGTTGGTCAAAGTTTGTTCAGTGAATTTTGAGAAGTTATTAAGTGTTTTTATAATTTTAGCAAGAACAGGCCTACTTGATGATGGATTGATATCATTTATGCATCCTTAAAAGCATTTCAAGCTAGGATCCTTTCTGTTAAATTTGGTCAAACTCTGCTGGTTCTGAGAAGTTGTTTTAATGATTTTACATTTTGAGTAATTTTGGTCACTTTCAATTCTGGACTTTCAAGGAATCAATGTCCAGCATCAAAAAATAAGCATGACATTTTCTGAGTACACACAGGTCTTGTCTGTGTGTACTTGTGGCATGTTTAAATATCAACAGTGTGAGCGACTTATTCCCTATCCAAATGGACTGTATAATGTCCTTCTTGTCTGGTCTGATTTTGGTAATGGGGAATGAAGTCAACAGTATGACTTAATTCCTATCTAAATGAATGTCTTGCTTGATTGGTTTGATTTCTATAATGGGGAATAAACAGTATGACACAAACCATCCACACGTGACATACCTGAAATGGGGTGGGGTGGGAGTAAAATGAATGATTGGTGTGCAATATTTTGCTTGCTTATCCAGAACAATATTTTTGTTCAGCTTTGCTTATTCTGCATTCAAGTGTTTTGCCTCAAAGGCACTGCTGAGCACTATCATCTAGGACAGTTTTACAGATATTTGCCTGAAAAGTATTTCTTAGCTGTAGTTGTTGTTGATGTTGTTGGGTTTAACACCATTTTTTCAGCACAAGATAGGCTATACATGGTGGCCAGTATAAATGGTGGAGGAAGAACCCGGGAAAACCTGGGAAAGAACCAACGACCCACGAGAAGCTACTGGCAAGCTTTCTCACATACCCACATTGGACGAACCTGAGACTCAAACCCACGTAGACTAAGGTGAGATGGCAATGATCCATAATGGTGAGCGCTTTAGACCACTCGGCCTCTCGGGGACCCCCTCTTAGCTGTAGTATCTAAGACTTTTAGAGATTTTTTTCCTGAAAGGCACTTTTGAGCTCATGCATCTAAGACTGGCTTACAACTTTTTGTCTGAAAGGTACTTCTAAGACTTTTACAGATTTTTTCCTGAAAGGCACTTTTGAGCTCATGCATCTAAGATTGGCTTACAACTTTTTGTCTGAAAGGTACTTCTAAGACTTTTACAGATTTTTTCCTGAAAGGCACTTTTGAGCTCATGCATCTAAGATTGGCTTACAACTTTTTGCCTGAAAGGTAGTTCTTATCTAAGACTTTTACAGATTTTTCCTGAAAGGCACTTCAGAGCTCTAACATCTAAGACTGGTTAACAAATTTTTGCCTGAAAGGCACTTATGAGTTCAATCATCTAAGACTGGTTTACAATTTGTTGCCTTAAAGACACTTCAGAGTTCTTGCATTACCTACTGTCAGGTTAAGTTTATTTAAACACTACCACATTAGAAAATCATACAAACTATAAACGTACATTAGTTCAAACTGTAGTGTTATTTATAGTTAACTGTTGTGGTATACATGCAAAAGTAGTGGAGATATCTCTATTTTATGTATATTGTTGATCAACAGATCCTCAGTTGAAATTTCTCTAACAATGTTAAGCTATATTTCTGTCTTAATAATGGAAATAACTTTTCTGAAAACATTCTTAATATTCTGAAGAGGGAAACAATTTAAATTAATAATTTGGAATAAATCTATTAAAAAATTTTTCACACTTACAGTCCTAGACCCAAATCCAGAAATTGTGTTGAGAGCCCTGTCTGGTGGTAAACTGGCATCGTTTGTAAAAAGTCCTTAATGCCAAAATGCTTTCTGTAACATGGAGTCAAATTTAGCTAAATAGTTTCTTTGAAACCAATTAAAGGTTTTTCTATTTGAAACAATAGTCATTGATGGTATATCTGCATCTTTTGTATAAATCTGAAAGCGCTCTATGCCAGAATAACGTCAGATTTGTTCAAATTCATCGAAGCAGTTATGAGAAGACATGTAAAACTTATTCCATTTAATTTTAATGGCAGCCATATTTGATGATTCATCAGCATGATCAGTACAAATCTGAACGGCCTCTATGCCAGAAGGGTTTCTGTCATAATTGATCAAGATCAGCTGAATGGTATTTTAGATGATGCTGTATAAATGTTTTTTTATTGTTTTTTTTTAATGGGGGCCATACTGGATGATGACTTGGCATCCACCGAACAAATCTGAAAGACATTTTTGCCAGATTGCTCTCTGTAAAATGGCATGAGAACTGGTCAAACAATTTTGAACAATAAGTTGAACAAAACAGCTGCAAAAAGACAACAGATGATACATGACAGATATAGTACCAAACAATAAGCTCTGGCCTATGGCCAGGTAAACTAAAAAATGACAGATATAACAATGTATTGAATTATGAATCCTTACCATGTCAATCATAGTGCATATTTATCACAAACTTTTAAAATCAATTTTTCTTATATAAACTATATTATACTGCAAACTACTGTAACAGGTACAATAAGAAATAATAAAAAATACAGAATATGTTCTGTTGTAAGCATACCTATATATATATATATACATATATATATATACAAGAATGAATAAATATTTAGAATTTCACAATATGACTTTTGTTAGAATTTCCTACCACTCTGTAAGACAGTGAGAAAGATAAATAAACCTACTTTTCTAATCTCAGAAATATTTACATTTCTGAATGAATTGTCTCTCTTAATTATGTTGAAACAAGAGTTTTCAATACCGCTATTTCTTGCTTGCTCTGTCAAATTATATTTCAGTATGTCACTGTGACCCCAACACACCTTGTGACTTTGAGGAATAGTACCCTACATATCATCAAGTTTCATGACTGTGCATACTGAGAAACTGAGCAAAATACAAAAATGTTGATGCCCATGGTAACAATGCCAACAGTTGGAAGAGTAAAATCTACTGCACATCTTGCTGCTGCTCTGCAGGCAAGAAAAAAAATGCAATCTAGAGCTTGACAATAAAAAGTCTGGATTTGAAAATTTTTATGAAATATATGGGGGACACAGTGGGATTGTTTTTTCAGTTGAGCTAACAAGCAAGATAACTGATGTTTGGATATTGTATCTCAAGACTAGAATTAAGTGTAAATAAAGAACCTATGTATGAATTGTACAAGTTCAGAGTAAATATCCATATGCAGGTTTAATGCAGAAACCAGATGCATATAACCTTTTCCCTCATCATGTTTTCTGAAAGGAACATCTGTTAATTTTCTTGATTACATTTCATGAAATATTTTTCTGTACTGAAAAAGGTCAGTTGGATTAAGTGGATAAAAACATTTGAAATCAAAAACAAATCTATCCATGTTCTATCTACACAGTGGTTTTGATTGCAAACACATGAACAGCGTGACATAAAGGCACTGACAAAATCACTACAATATATAAACTATAATTGTCAAATAAAACCTATTTATAAAGGACACTCAACAGATTGTACAATTTTGTCCTTCATGGATAGATATTACCTTATTTGTAATTTTACCAAATCTGCATTTCATTTGCATTCTGTTTTGCATTCTTGTATGTGTTCTGTTTGTTATTTATGCATTATGTTTGCATTTTGGTTTGTGTTCTGTTTGTTATTTTTGCATTATGTTTGCATTCTGGTCTGTGTTCTGTTTTGCATTCCATTCATATCTACATTCTATTCACATTTATATTCACATTTGCATTCCATTTACATTCCATTCATATCTACATTCTATTCACATTTACATTCACATTTGCATTCCATTTTCATTCCATTTATATCTACATTCTATTCACATTTACATTCACATTTGCATTCCATTTACATTCCATTTTCATTCCATTCATATCTACATTCTATTCACATTTACATTCACATTTGCATTCCATTTACATTCCATTTTCATTCCATTCATATCTACATTCTATTCAGATTTTCATTCCATTTGCATTCCATTCATATCTACATTCTATTCACATTTTCATTCCATTTACATTCCATTTTCATTCCATTCATCTTCCATTTTCATTCCATTTACATTCCATTTTCATTCCATTCATATCTATAGTCTATTCACATTTACATTCACATTTGCATTCCATTTTCATTCCATTCATATCTACATTTCACCAATCATCATTTTTCATTTATGGCCTTGTAAGTTCATCCAGATTTAGCATTCATCTTTTTCATCTCATTTCCATTCATTTTCATTTGTGCCCATTCAGAATAATATGGTTATACATGTACTGAAGCTGGGGTTTCTGTTTTTTAGTGATAAATGAAGAAAAATATTGTTTTCAATCTTTGACTTATTAAAAGTGTGCTTCAATGAAATGGCAAATGAATAAACTGTAAAAGACAGCACTGAAGTTAAAATAAAATTAAGCCACGATTCCAACTAAAAGTCAAAACATGCCAACAAGTAATTGTTGGCAAATATTATTTCTTATTTCATTTCATTCAAATAAAGATTAAACAGATACAACCACCAGTGATGATGTCACCACATCAATGGCACTTGTTTTTTATGTGTGCTTAAACAAGAACAATGTCATGGCTTACATGAAAAATTTTAAGTACATACAATCTGATCCTGGTTTATCATGTGAACGGACTTTTGACCATGGCAATGGTGGCAACCTAAATAAATTAAATCTTAAAATCTAATAAATTAAATTTTAAAATCCATTCAAGAAATGCATTTATGTTTAATTAAATTTTGATTAATCATTCATTGTGCTGCATTTGTGCAGTGTTTTCCTCAAAATGCATTCATAATTTTATTTGCATTCATTCTGCATTCCATTTTCATTTCAATGGCAAGATTACCCCTCTCTGGGGCTGTTTGAGGGTAAATATGTAAAGGAAATGCAGGCAATGGGTTCTTAAACATTATTTTTTTTCCAGCAGGTATCCTTTATAAGAAAATGTCCACTAAGGCAGGTTTTACCCTTCTGTATGGCAAGATTTCTATTTCATTATTTTTTTTTCCTCACTGATTTCATGGTGTCTTTTGTTGAGGCATATTCATTGTCTTCCTCAAAATGCTGGTTCAGATATTTAAATGTTGGCCGCTCCTTTGCATCTTTCTTCCAACAGTTATTCATAATTTCATACACCTTTGGTGGGCAGTTCTCTGGACACTCTAAACGTTTCCCTGACTCAATGTACTGAATCACCTAAAAAATAGAGAAATAGAGTTCTTATGAATATGCTGATACTCAAATTTTTGTCAATTAAAAACCTGTAAGGTGCATTTAGAAAGGATCATATGTTACCAAACTTTCAACCGAGAAGTTTTTATTTGGAAGTTAAATTGTGCATGTTTTGTACAGAAATGCAGATGAATATCTGAATGGTGTATATGGATATTCCTTGTGTCTGTGATCCTGAGCTTTCATTCGGCAAACATAACAACACAAGAGACCCCACATCTGGCTTACCTAACTTAATATCTAACCATGATGCTGAATTTACCTATATTCTTATACAAATTTACTTATATCCTGATAAAGTTTCTTTCTAGAGATAAAGGCATAATCAATTTGCACATTCACCAACTCATAATAATCTTCCTCATAACTGAAGTTATCCAGATCTTGTTAATAATAAACCTTAGATCAAAAATATGGCTTCATAAGTAGCAGAAAGGTCAGCCAATCAGATGCAGGAACACCTCGTTAATATACATGATTCCTACTTTATTTTCTAAACTGTCCAAGATCTTGATGATATAAGCCCATATTCCATTGTTATCAAAACTGGGTCAGAATGATGGTTTCCAGAGTGGTAATAAGGTCAGCCAATCAAAATCAACATCACCTTATAAACATACATGGACATCACTCTTTATTGACAGACCAAGATCTTGATGATATAAGCATAAGCAAGTTTGATCAAAACTGGATCACCAATATGGCTTCCTGAGTGATAAAAAGTCAAGTCAACCATGTCCAAAATTACATCATTAATATGTGTGCCTTTCAATCATCACTGAACTCATTCGTGATCTTAACAATGTAAGTACAAAGTTAAAGTTTAATAAAAATCAGATCAGAAATCTAGTCTCCTGAGTGAAAACAAATTAAGCCAAAGATCACCTCATTAATATGCACAGATCTTCCAAATTGTCAAACCCATGCATGACACTGATGATCTGACTCATCATTAAACTCAGCTTAGATCTTAATGATATAATCATATATTCCAAGTTTCATCAAAATCAGATGAGAAGTGTGTGCTCAATAGTGGTAACAAACTCAGCCAAAAGGACTCATCATTGTCTCATTATCATTTGTTGATCTTGATCATTATTAAATTCATTTGAGACCCTAATGATATAAGCAAATAATTCAAGTTTAATTAGAATCAGATCAGAATTATGGCCTCAAGATCAGATGCAAGATCACCTCATTAATATGCATGGATCTCACTCATTAATAAGCATGGATCTCAGTCATTATCAAACTTATTTAAGATTCTGATAATGTAAAACCCTATTCCAAGCTTGATTGAAATCAGATCAGAATCATGGGTTCCATTGTGGTAATAAGCAAGTTTTAACAGACAAATACGTGACTCACAACACATGATTCATGATGCCCAAAGGACACATGGCCATACCATAAGCTCACTCAGCCGGTATCAGGACATCTCCCCCCCGGGCATTTCCCCCCTGGACTTTTCCCCCCCGACATATCCCCCCCGGATTTTTCCCCCAATCAAATAGGACTTTTCCCCCCCCCAGTCATTTCCCCCCCCCCATTATCTTTATACTAAATTTATTTATATATAGT
>JAECUM010027971.1:0-30600 GCA_016617855.1 Megalonaias nervosa | reverse complement strand
TATGTATGTATGTGTATATTTATATATAGATATAAATAGATATGGCATTCTGAAGCTAGATCTGTTTACTTTTACAACACAAAATAACTAACCCGCAATTTTTTCATCACGGACGAACAAGATCTTAATGCATCATATAATACAAAACAATGACCACTTAATTGAACAAAATATAATTTTCTACATACAAATTGGTCATTTACGTCTTGCGTTTCCAGTTCGTGTTCTTGTCGTTATTTAGTTGTTGCACCAATATTTGCACTTTCAGATGGGACTCATGATCTGGCAAAGTGTTAAGTGCTTATCGCTGATTGCAACTGTACATTCGTTACAATGGGTTTCTGTGTGAAGATAGCTCTGCCGAGTCCCTTTTATATTTTTCGACGTGATATCGAAGTGTTTTCTTCGAAACTGGCTGTCATTAATCTACAAAATGGCTAATTATATCCTTGCAGTTTCTTACCGATATGGACTGCAATCGCTGACACTATTACTATTTGATTGCATCAAAGCTATAGAGACCCAATTAATGCGTAAATAGGGTTAACGCATTGGAACCATGACTAGCGAAGCTGTTCGGGTGTACTATTAGATGTTGCTGCTTGATTTGTCACTCTCTTCTCTTCATCCCACGTCTTGCCTTAGACGGGACATAACGCTTTGACGAGAGTACAACCAATGTTGACAGTCTGTCGCTCTCATCCTGATAGTGTCCTACGTCACGCAACAATCCTTCATCTCTTCATTCGCAGCTCTCCTCTGTGTCACTTTGTGACGAAACTTCTTTTGTCGGCCATCCGGGGATCTGCGGAGGGTTGTCCTGGGCAGTGTGTCCTGTGGCATTTCCAGCCACTGACATCTTTCCTTCAGAATCCGGATAAGATGTTCCTGATGTTTTAAGAAGAGCTTCATTTCTAGTCCCATTGGCCAGAAGATGCAAGCATTGGAAGGTTTCGAGAAATGGAATTCAGACAGGCAATAGCTACTTTCATGAGCAATACTCGCCCTCGGTTTCATGCGAAAATCGTTCTCAAATGTACAAAATTGAAATATTTTATCGACTTGCTGATTTGAATTTGCTTATTTCAGAACTTTATTCAGATCTAATAATTAATGTTTATTCAGATCTAATAATTATAGTTTGTGCACTTTTGCCAGTTTGTATCCCCCAGAACAAATCATTATTTTGTAATAATGTAATAATCGATATATCAGACAATATCTTATGAACTGTGTTATTGATCACAATAAATGGATGAAGCAATGATGGTTTACGCTTATTCAAGATTTCAAGTTATTTTTATATTGCATCTGTAGACTCCTTCAGGGGTATGTGAGTGTCGTCAATTATACCAAGCGAATAAGGAAAGACTGATGAACAAATTTCGAATGGAAACTGATATAAATGTATGTGCAATTAACTGACATGGTCAAATTGTGAATTGTATTCATATAGGATTCATTATTGAAGAGAAGCCAGAAATACTTAAATCAGTGTTACTAGAATTCACGCTACAATTACGTGCACTTGAATTTCACTGAGCTCGGAATCGACAAAAGCATTTTTGTGGCAGTGAATCTCGCCCTAAGCATAAAAGGGTATGGGGCATACAGTGGCGTAGCGCGGGTACTTAGCGCCCGGGGACAAAACATAAAGTTGGTGCCCCCTTCGAGTGCATCTGAGATAACGAATAGTTGTATTTTCCTCATTTTGGCGTCCCTGGCACATAACGCCCGGGGGCAACTGTTCCCCCTGCCCTCCCCAAGCTACGCCACTGGGGGCATATGGTTTATATTTTATTGATAAATGAAACCTTTATGAAGTAAATGTTTGCTTACTTTACACGAGAATAACACAAAGAGACATTCACATAAGTATTTATATTTCACTTTCAGCATCTTGTCGAAAACTTCATTTCTCTTAGGGATTGTATGTTTATGTCGTGTCACATCGTGTGATAATCACGTTTTCGCTCAGTGTTTCGATGCCATCTTAAAATGTATCTTGAAGCCGTGATTTAAGTATCATTCTTGTAGAGAGATCATGCAGGAATTTCTACCAAATTCCCAAGTCATGGTTGTTAGGTGAGATGACACTTAAGAATACAGATAAAGATTTAAGTTCACTTTAGTATCACCCTACCTCTCTCTCATACAAACATGTACACACAGATATATACACACATTTAAGAATTGAAAGAACTGCTCAAGCGAAATAGTAATCCGTTTAATGATCAGATGTATGCAAATAAGTGCATTCCAATCAATCAATCAATCAATCAATCAATCAATCAATCAATCAATCAATCAATCGCTATATCGGAATAGGAGAATAATGAAAAGATTGAAATAATGATGATGAGTACATAAATATTTGAATCAATTACAGCCGTCTCCAATATGCAAAAAGGAGAACATGCCATGCAAATTCAAACTAGACGTATCTATTAAAAACCGCATCTCAACGCTTGCACTTTTTGATCATCTACCCCAATCTGTACCTCGTGGCAAAGTACAGAGAAGTAAAAATGGATCTTGGGTCTAATGTCGGTGTATATGTGTCGGTGTCTTTTCTTAATCAGTATATCACTGGAAAGAGAGAGATCTAATATTATTCATGTAATGACAGCGGTGAGGATCTGTGGGTCAAAGGACTAGACAACAAGGAATGTATTTGAAGTTGGTGATCCTTTGCGCGAGTCCAAATGATCGAGCTGTGTTTGCGTCCAAGTCTTTTTGAGGAATCAGCAGCAGCAGCAGCAGCAGCTACAGCAACAACAACAAACTCAAGAATATAAGTTCAATCTTTTGTAATAGATGTGTGTTATCGTGTGTGCAAAATTAACCACACTGCACAATATTTGTGGATTTTTCATAAACTTCCTGCTATTATCAAGGAGTCTCACAGAAAAATGTTTTCATCGGCACCAGCAACAATATAAGAACCTTGTTATATCTAAGACCTGCTTATGAAAATGCAAATGTTGACAAATCTGTCTTAAGTCCACCATAGAGATTTTGCCAAAAAAGTAAGTAAATAAATAAAGAAATAAAGGCAACAGTCAAGTAAATAAATATTTAGGTTACACCCGTGATTTGCACCATTAACGTTTAAACTCTTGAACAAACAAAAAATATTCTTTAAAACTCTGAAACAGTTCTAGTCGCTTGACAAGAACTTGCTTTGTCAAAGTAAATGCATATTTTGCGTGCACAAATGCGTGGTTGCACATACCTATGAACTATCTCAGCTTCAGACATTCGAGTAAAATGTCTTTATGACAGGTAAAATAGGGGTTTCAAAGTGAAATTGATACAACATGTATATCTATTTGGAATGAACACTGCATGCAATAATCAGACGCAAAAAAATAAAATCAAAGGGATATTGCATTGGCCTGCCGATAAATTGAAATTCTCCATCACTGACGATAGAGTCGAACAACTGAAACTTAGCAAGCTGTCACGAGGAACAGGTAAGAGAACTTAACGTGAAGAAATAGTAGCTATCTCAGGAGGTATTACAGTACAGGAGCAAGTAGATTAGTAAGTGCGCAATTAAGTTATTTATTCAATCATTCTGACTGAAAGGCACACATTCAGCCAAAGAATGCTATATACTCTAGCTAATACTTTGTTGACAAAACTCTTTATGATGTGATTAAAGCATTTACCCACTTGGCATGAGTCTTAAAGGCATGACAAATAGAAATCCAACAAAATCGGATATACTATAACCCGTCTTTCCAAACTTAGAATGTTTGATTATATATTGGACTTTATATTAAAGAGAGCTATATGCTCCTTTTGACAAACGTTTCTGTGTGGGTTTTCTTGTTCTGCTTAATTTATAATACAATTAAGCATTCTGCAACCAGTGTACGCACTTTTTCGTATACATATGCTTTTATTATCGATTGCCCCACGTTTCTGCATGGGTTTGCTGGTTCTACTTAAATTGTAATACAATTAAGTATTTTGTTTCACATTTATGCACTTTTTCATATACACATGCTTTTAGTATTGATTGTAACATTAACTGTATTATATTTAGTTTTATTAGTAGGTAAAGCTCTCGGCTAACATTCAACATTAATAGAAATCTTAAATCTTGGCTGTGCAACTGATGTCCACTCTTACTAAATGCTATGTGAAATTTGTATCACATCATCTAAGATAAGCCAAATTAGCGGTTATATTTCTTTTAAAAATGTGCCATTTTTAGAATCATGACTCTTATGTAAACATTTGACCCAATTTTAGTGTCAGAGACCAGAAGGGACTCAATGACTTAAGAATGAAGATCTCTAGACATTTTCAGACTATTTTATTAACCTCTACAATGGTAGCATTGGGTGATAACTATACATCCAGGTAAGACTTTTAATTGTATTTCTATCTGTTTATAATATAGTTTCAAAACTACAAAATCCACATGACCTCTGCATGACTGTTCTTGATAACATGCAATTGACATCATCGTGCATTTGATTCCGTAGAAATCTGTTACAAATGCAACGCTTTGTCAATCAATTTATCATTATAATCTTGATAGAAATGTTATCCATGATATGCTTTGATGTGTGATAGGAGAATCAAATTCTAGGGGTCAATAATAGTGGGCAGAAGCTCAGCAATATCTCATTACTGTCTAAAATTATAAACCAGGGTTGGGTCCTATCCTAAGTCACGTCTTCAAGCAAAGAGTGTTTCGACTATTTACAAAAGCCATTTTCAGTCTTTTCATTGCTCATGGATACGATATCGTTTAGTCATTGGCTAATATCTTGTATTTGCTTTCTTGAAGAAACAAAATTCTGAGGAATTATAACAATGTTGGAAGCATTTTTGTTATATTCCAAGTCACAGACTAGGCTCAAATGACAGACTAAACTTTGAATCAAACAAAATCAATCTTAATACCATTTTTGCTATTGTAAACAAATAAAAAATTTCTAATTTTCTGCTTTTTCTACAACAAACCATTATAGCGAATTAAGATAAAGCAAACAACAACATTTGCTCTCAGTCAAATATCGATTGCGGGATGTATGACGCTATATTGTTATCAGCCATTCGGCATGGAAGTTTCAACGTAATAACATGTACGTTCTACTCCAAACGCCTTCACGAAATTTCAGAGATAAGTTGAGGCAAAGAGGAGTTGTAATGCTAATGGCTCTTTCACCTGAATCACCCCAAAGGTTCTTACAATACTTTACAACTACACTTCATACCTTAATTAAAATTTACAAGACAAATTACTGGAAGCTCTGACAGGCCTATTCCATTTCAAGGCTGAATATTATCCAACACACATTAACGTCTTTGCCTAACGCTGCAGATTAAAGGGCTTTAGGATGGGTAAAGATATTTGATAATATGTTTCGACTTTGCCTGAACAAAACACCCATAATGTTTATTTCCTTTACGTGCATGGTTGACAGTTCTTTATAATAGGATGAATCTGTAAACACGTTTACGAGTTATGATTTGCAAGGAATATCTACGTAAAAATTCGACGAAAGTGGAGTTGAATTCCTAATCCTTTGAATTCGCCTGTAAACAATAATTGAAGGCCCTTAAGAGCAAATAAATGAATATAGATATTAGTATTTTTAGTAAACAATTCCCACCACACAGACATCCCCTTTCCTCCATCAATGGTGACATTAATGTCTACTCGTGACGTCATTCCTCGTTTTCTTTGCTAGCGCTGAACAATCTCGGGTTGAATACAATTTCTTTTCTTCGTGTCAAAAAATAAAATTATTATGCAGATGATTACGATTGTCTTGTCAAATCCATCTGTTATATTCTCAGTGAGTTCAATATACGCAAAATAAATATTTGCTTAGAAAACTACGTCAAAGGAAAATCAAGCTGTGCATATAGTTCTATAAATCATTTTCTTGACGGCATTCATAAGCAGTAGGCAGCGACTGGAATTGAGCCAAAGTCCGTTATAAATTTACATGCTGTGATTCATTCACTTTGTTAGTTTACTACTATTACAGTAATGTTCCTTTGGGAGAATTATCTCTCTTTGAACAAAGTTCTAGTTAACTAATTACACATTCAGAACTAACAAATTCTTTCTTTCTTTCTTTCTTTTGAAAATTACTTTTTTTGTCTTCTGATTTTGTTTTGTTTCCGTTCATCTTTAAAATATACCTATCATTTGTTTCACTCTAGACCACTTATCCTGATAAATAAATGGCAGACACAAAGTGAACGTTAAAGCAGAGCTGTAATAAAGGAATAACAATTTAAACTGTAAGTGAATATTGGTTCTTTACACAATTCAAGACATCTTTTCGTAAGTTACAGCAAAATGGAGACAGTAGATGGTGAAGACGAGGTCAGAGTTGTGGACATGGAAAAGAAAGCAATTACAAAGGTGATCATTATGATTAACATTCTTCTGTCCAGCGATGATTCCAAAGATACAGTTTTGGTTACACCATCAGTAGGTTTGGAACAATGTTAACATAAGGGCTTCTGATTATCATCTTCTATATTTCATCGTTCATGTAATGTCACTATTACATTTTTCGTCAGATGTAGCATTCCACAAAATTAAAGAATAATATTACTAGATTGTGTGTGAAATGTAGACCCAACAATTTTGTTCTTGATTGGTTGTGATGTTGGTTTCTGTAGCAGTTAGAGTAGTAGAGTAGTTGTTTATGTTGAACTCTTTTGTATAAGTTAAGAACTATAACAGAATAAGATTTAAATATGAAACTGGATATCTGTAACCAAATTGTTTATTCGTGTAATATAATATTCGTTTTGGCAGCACCATATTAGATCTTTTTGCTACATTACCAAGGTTTCAAGTGATCATCGTCACTTCTGATAGTGAAGAGAGGTACATTTGTAAAATCCAGTATCACATATTAATGATATGAGTTAAATGATTAACTCCGATGATCAAGATTTATTATCTTTCTCTGGGATATTTCAAAACGATAGATTCTGGTGTTTTCAAACGAAATTGAGACCGCACGGCGGTTCTCATTAATATAAAACAATCATTCCTGTCTATATGTGTGCATGAATGTCTCTTTTTATCTAAGTAGAAAGAAGAATCAATGACATGAAAGTGTTAATCAATCATCATGAATGTTATACTAACTGAATTCTGTAACAAGTAATGGAAACACATAATAGTTTGAGCATGAAATAGTGGCAACACTCCATTCAAGACCCTGCACATATCCATGCATAGTGCTCGTCCGACTGTGTGCAGCATAGACTCTTGCCTGCGCAGGCGGATATGTATGCACCGGCAAATCAGACTCTATTCATTTCGTGTTGCAGTGATTTCAAGGCGGAAGTCGATCTGTCAGTACATCATGCGAGAGTAGATCATTCTATATGCTGTCTGCATTTCGGTGTATATCTTTCACCTATAAAGACATCACATCATTCTCCTGTTTTGAAATACCGCGATGTAACGTCTTTCATGTCATGCGTTCGAATTTCAGTACAGGATTTATGTTGGTTACATTTTGTAGGGCTCCGTAAGCATTGAAGAACAGAATCTAATTCTACGTATACACCACGCTTCTCGATCTCAGGTACAAGCGACCAATATGATGAAAATGGTAAGTGAATCTGTGTCATAATAATTTGTGGAAATTTTTTTATCACATATACATATATAATTCTTTTAATTGTTTATTTGGTTTGGAGTAATTAATAGATTAAAAAACATGTGAACTTTGCATTTTTCTAGAGTATTATATTTTCACGTCATCTAGTAGCTATTTGCCGATATTGGCATGAAGCCCATAATTTCGTTTTAATGATTCAGCGAACTTCTTACCTTCTGTATTACACAATTGAGCAGTTTTGTGCAAATGTACTAAAAAAAAAAGGTTTTGAATGCAAAGATACCGAATATTTTTCCTTTACTGCATATTATACCATTGATATGCGATTTACAACAGCTAACTGGATGTGTGATTCGTGTATCCATGATTTTATCACGGGCGTCATTGCTACAGTTAATCAATCAGGAAAAGGAAATCGTTCGTTTTGCACATTATAAAAGTTGTTTCACTCGGTATCTATTATTGTACCTTTTTCATCTACAGCGATGAACAGACATTATGAAAATTTATTTGATACAGAGAAAGATTATTTATGTTAGACGTATACTAAGATATAATACCAACCAGTTTGTCTTCTCTCTGCCTATGATATAATGATAACGATAAAACGGCGGATAATTGTGTGATCCATATGTTGAAGCTATGGATGTTGGTAATATTTATTTATTCTTGAAAAAGGAGGTACGTTTGGCAATTTAGATAAAAATTTCTTATGTCTTGACTTCTGCCACGTTGGAACATTACTTAATAATAATAATAATAATAATAATAATAATAATAATAATAATAATAGTATTATTATTATTATTATTATTATTATTATTATTATTATTATTAATGGTGATAAAGCCCTGCAGTGGCAATATAATCCAACTATTACAAGAAAAGATGTAAGTGTTCTACGTCGTTCTTTACCTTGAGGAGCGAAGGGTAACGTGAAAGGTGCACGCAAATGCTGCAGTATGAATATAATCTAGCTGTTGCCACGCATGTCTATAAAATCAGTGGGTGGGAGTTGCTGTTGTTAGTGATCTTAGTTTTTCATGCCATTTAGAGCAGAGATTTAAAATAAAACATACCTACTGTCATTCCTTAATTTGTGAGTTGGGCATAGTGCTTTGGGTACATTAATCGGACTCGATTGATGTGGCAGTCTGTTAATGTTTGGTATTCTTACATGATGGGAACGGTTTCTTCTTGTGGGGTACATACAAGTATATAACCACTTCGTCTCACCATGGTAACACTATTGATCATATTAGTAGTTATTGGAAGTAAGATATAATAATGTGATTATAATTAAGGTTGAGCGTCACGGTGGAATTTTTAACTTTCCGTATTAAGCGACACCTTCATGAAAAATAACCACAAGTATTAAAATATGAATTCGATGGATCCCACAAAGTAATAAATGCATTGAAGTTTACTGAGCTCACAGTCCACTAAGTCATGTGTATGACATTTATTTTGTTTTAAAAATATGGTATGATTTTGGGCAGATCACTCACATCGAAATATTGATAAATGTAACTTTGTAAAAGACATTTTTCTGCAATATTCTCGAAAGGTTTGCAAAGCAGGAGCCACGTATTTATTTCATGCCCTTTTGAATTTTTTTTTTTTCTCAATAAAATGAATGCCTCAGTAAATTCTCCATTAAACTGCAATATAAAAAAAAGGTTTCGTTTTTGCTGTTGAACAATTGCGTAAAAGGAACATTGCAACTGACATAATTATCTTTTACTTGTAGAGATACTATGCTGACATCGCTGAGAAAGCCCAGCTCCATGCGGATAGCTGTGCGTTTCGACAAGACTTAAGTATCAACAGAAAGGTCTCCAGTAAGCACTGATCTAAAATCTCTGAAACTACCCCCCCCCCCCCCAGTGGTCAGAAACAATTGTGCTTCCGAGCAATCGATTGCTGTTTTTTATTCCTCATTCAGGTTATCTCTTGATTTTTGTAAAGAGGATGGTAAATCCTATTGTAGTTTCTTCTCATTTATTCATACTTACTACATATAATTATTCTATGTATTACCGTTAAGCATCAGTTTTTGTATAAAGTTTGAAATGCATTTAGGTCATTCATATGTTGTGATTGATGTTTGGATAGTTTTAGTGTCTTACATTTATTTCCGATTTCGAAAAGAGCTTGCATCATGAATATGTTCCTACGAAAATAAATACGATACATACCCCGAAATAGCCAAAAGTGTTCATGTTTTAGGTTGTAGATAGATTTTTAATTACATACAGTAGTTAAATAATGCTATCTATGCAAACATATGTGTGTGCGGTTGTGACTGTGAAGAAACTTGCAAAAATTTCATACATAGTATGTAGTATCAGCATGAAAATATCTCAAACAAATACAGAAGTGAAAACTGTGTGAATACCTCGGCTCTGCCATTCTGGTTTCTTTTTTCACGCGTTGTTTTAAATACTAAGTGAAGCGTAGATTCATTCAAACAGCTTGCAACAAACAAATTTTAACAAGAATGTTAGGTCGTTAACAGTTTGGATCTCCACAGCTTTGAAGAGGAATCGGCATAATTCAAACAAACCCGTACATCTAATGATATTGTAGTCTTATATCAAGACTTAATCAATCCTATTTCTTTTCTGGTTGATAAAACCTCACAGTCGGGTATGTCCATTTCAGCGAGTCTCAGTTTTTCATTACTACAGTACTTGATAAATATTCACCATATCAAGGCTAAACATGTACGCTTGTTCTTTTTAGCAGTATAATACTTACAAGGCGACACACCATTCATGTTTCCTTCTCATTATGACCTGTTAGGATTAGGGGGCGTGCTGATTGGCCAGAACATCTGTATGGGCCTGAGGTCCTGGTTCGACTGTATCTATTCTTGGATCAATGAGAAAAATAATTTCGTGTACGGCATCGGATCGAACAATGGAGGCGAGATCGGCTATTATACCCAGGTACTTAATGTGACGCTAACGGCGACTATAATGTTCACATTATGAAAATGGCATATGGAACGAAATACTGTTCTGATGAAAACACAATGATAAGATTGATTCATTGGTTGATTGATTGCATTTTTACGGCGCACCAGCAAATACAAAAGGTTATATGTAGGATCATTTAAAAGTGATAAAAATTTTCGTATCGACCAACGAAAAAAATCAAACAGTTAAAAGTAAAACGATGAGATGGCAAGCGTAATATATAAAGCTTCCCGATCAACGGGGAATGTAACTGGTGTATGTTAAAAAAGATTTAGATGAAAAGATATTGAATATATATAAGACGGTATAAACATTACATAAAAATGCTCAAGGTGATAGCATAAAAGTTATAGCTTAAGTACTGATAGTGAGTCGGGGAAGACGATGCTGTTTAAAATACGTTTGTTTTCGGTATATTGCAGAGCATGGTCAATTGTTCTGATTTCGGCTGAAAAAATCGATGTATCATTTGGTATGCGAACTTTCAAGTTCTTTATGTGTGGAATAAAAGACAGTTTTCTGTAGGAGATAATACCTAGAAACGTTGTTTCCTCAACAACTGCAATAGGGTCTCCGTCCAGCGTGAGTTTAGGTTCATCATGATGTCTTCGCAACTGACATAAATGCATACATACCGTTTTTTGATTTGGAGAATTTGAAACAGTTAGCATTAGCGCAATTTTGAATTTTGTTTATATTTTGCTGTTTTTTAATTGTATGCATGTGCTTTGATCGATAACATATTAGAAAATCATCAACGTATAGGGAGAAATCCACAGCAGGAGCCAAACACTTGGTAATGCTATTAATTTTGATGTTAAAAAGAGTTACAGATAACTTACTGCCCTGAGGCACACCCATCTCTTGCTCGTACATATCAGAGAGGGTGGAGCCAGCTCGTACTTTGAATTCTCTAAGAGAAAGTGTTCGATATAAAAGAGGGCAGACGGCCTTTTAGACCCAGATCGTGCCGCTCATTCATTATCCCGTACTTTGATGTCATGTTATAGGCTTTTTCTAAATCAAAGAAAACCGCTACTAAATATTCCTTCTTGACAAATGCGTCGTGAATAAATGTTTCCAGTCTAACCAGATGGTCATTGGTACTACGGCCATATCGAAAGCCACTTTGAAAAGGAGTTAATAAACTGTTAGTTTCCATGTACCGTACAAGCCGAGAAGTGATCATTAGTATTGTTTTGCACACTCAGTTCGTCACAGCAATGGGACGATAGTTGGTAGGATCCGTACTATTTTTACCTGGCTTGGGAACTGATATTACTGTTGCTTCTTTCCAAATGTTTGGTACATTACCAGTAATCCATAAATCGTTGAAGAATTCCAGAAGAACTGTTAATGATGAATCTGTTAGGTGTTTCAAACACTAGTAATGTATTTCGTCATGCCCAGCGGATGTATCATGGGCCTTCTCAAAGTTTCAATAAGCTCCAACAGTGAGAACGTTTGATTTTAACTTTTCGAGTTATTCGATGTGAATTTCAACCGTGTGTTTCCATTTTGATTTTTGTAATCTTCGGAAAGGTTCTGAATAATTCGACGATGATGACTTTTTAGAGAAACTATCAGCATGTATATTAACCATGTCATGTTGGGAATTGAAATTGTTGTTTTTTAATTTCTGATATCGGAAATAATCGTGTTTTCCCTTTCCATTTATTTTGCGGATCGTGTCCCAAACTTTCTTTATAGAGGAACGAGACTTTAAAGTTGAAACATATTTTTTTTCCATGATGCTCTTTTACCTTCTTTAATCCTGCGGCAAGCTTTGGCCCGAATAATACGGTACTTAGTTAAACTTTCGGGCGTTGGACGATTATTAAATTTTCTCAGTGCTTCTCGACGTTGTCTAGTGGCTTCTTTACATTCTTTAGTGAACCACGGTTTCGTGGTTCTTTTTCAGTTCGGTATGGACTTTTGAATGGATTCGTCTGCAATTTCGATAAAAACAGAAGTAAAATATTGAACAGGGTCATTGTTGTTTAAAACGGTATCCCTGTTAAGATTAGTTGTACAAAGTGTTTCAACTTGGCCCAGTCGGCCTTCTTTAAATTCCTGGGTGTAAATATGTCGGTGATTTGGTGTTATATAGACACAAATCGTGTCTAGAAATGAAATCTTCTACCATTTTGCCCTTGTCGCTTATGTAGTTTGATCCCCATAAAATGATATGGGCATTAAAATCCCCGAGTAGAAGAAATGGGGCGGGCAGTTGTTGAACAAGGCTGTCTAAGTCGTTTAGTAGTAGGTTGGTGTTTGGTGGTAAATAAATGAAACAAAAGTAAATCACTCGATGTGGTATGACGCTTACAGTAATGGCTTGTAAACTTGTGTTTAAGAGAATGACGCTATGAGGATTTTTATTGTTTACGATAATGGAAACTTCTCCTGAGGCCCTGTCACCATATTTGGAGTAGGTGTTTAAAGGGGAGTAGTGTTTAAGCGTGATGTTGTCCGTATCTTTCAAAAATGTTTCCTGATGGCATATTACTGCAGGATCATGTTCATTTAAAAGCAGAAGAATATCACTGTAGTTGGTTTTAAGTCCTCGACAGTTCCACTGTATGGCTGTGTTGTTCATTATGAATTTAAAATAAGGATGATAAATCTATGTGACTATTTCTTAGGATGAAGAACGGGGTTAAATTTTTTGATGTTAGGTTTGGAACCAACCTGAGTACATGGAGCAATTTCTTCTGCATCCATGTCCTCAATGTCGCCAAACCGATTGTATAACTTTATTGGGTCATCGGACCCCTTTTGCGTCTATTTACTTCATATCTTTCTTTACTGTTTGGTGATTTTGGTGGCGGCGTGTTGTTAAATGTTGTTTGAGTAGAAACTGTGTCCTTTTGATCTTTATTATTGGCGTGTTGGAACTTGATGGTGACGCAGGTGGTTTTGTCTGTTGGCACGTCTTTGGTTGGTTTTTGATTGTTTTTCACCACTGTTGAGAAGGCTGGGTCAGGAAGGGACGTTCTAGTTTGTACAAGCCTTCTGGCCTCAGGGTAGGGGATATTCGAAATGTACTCTACCCTCTGTATTTCCTTCTCTTGTTTCCAAGTTTCACAATGTTTGGTATTGGCGTGGTGCCCCTTTCCACAACTGAAGCAATACGGAGTTACTCTACACTCGGATTCCTGATGAGAATGGTCTCCGCATCGGCCACATACTTGGCTTTTCGAGCATCAATCTTCATGATGGCCGTATTTCTGTCACTTAAAATATCGAAGAGGATTAGGAATGTATATCTCAACCTTAATTTGTAAAAACCCAGCTTTGACTACTTTAGGTACTGTTGGTTTGTTGAAGGTGAGTATACTTGTGTTGGTGTCCTGCAAATTGTTGTTACCCTTTATGCAAATTCTACGTACGGCAATGTCACCTTCATTCTCCATCCCTTCCATGATTTCTGTGTCGCTAATTCCAGTCAAGTCACAACAGCGGATCACGCCTTTGGACGTACTGAGTGTTGTGTGAGTGATTGAGGTTATTGGAATATCAAAGAAAGTTTTCATTTTTTGGATATTTTCTGCTTGTTCTCGTCGCTCACACTCAACCGGTAGGCAGCAGACTTTTATCTTTTTTACACTTTTAGTGTGCCGATAGATCCCGTAATGTTCTTTTCTATTACAAATGGAGAGAGTGCCGCAAGCGGTCTTGAAGCATCTTTCGATTGTATCACCATGAAGTGTGGGAGTGACTCCACACAGTATGGTTCGTCATCCTAGTCAGATAAAGTTTTCGTTCGTTTCAGTTGATTTTTTCTTTTACTTCTACATGCTGGTTTGGTTAAACGTCAATACCCTTGCTCCCCGCCAACCACAGAGCTCAACAAGGGGACACTTTTCAAGTGCCAGGGATACACAAATATTATACTCAGTCGGTAAAATTACCTAACGATTACCCCGTTAAGCTACCGCCTTCTAGGAAGTCTTTCGAGAGTAGGAGAAAGGAAATATAAAGGGGTAGATTGTGGGGACAACAGTGGTATCAAGAAAGATATTTGGAGAAAGAGAGAGAGAGTGAGAGAGTGAAATAAAACCTCCTAGGGCTTGGCGTGACCAGCTGATTTGTCGAGACCGGGTCCTCCCGACCACATGTCTAGAAGAAGCAGAGGCCAAAGTAGTGTTTTGGATTAACTACCAGGATCCTGTCCTCCCTGACACGGGACGCAACCCACAGCAAACAGGTTTTCTCTACTTAGTCGCCTCTAATGACACGTAGTGACGACACGTCCAGCCAATTCTACAACCCCGGTTCCGCAGTGGGTCAATGATAAGATTATATGTCAAAATGCTGAATTGATTAAATAGCAGCTGACCCAGCAGGTTTTTGTTGCTGGATGGTACATATATAATTATATAATTAGACATAAAAGGTAGAATGAGACACAAATATTATTCTTTATGCTATCTATAATCGGATCATTCTGTGCAGATACATACCGAAAGTGCAAATCAAGTCGAAAAGTGCATAATTGGAAATTGGATTATCAATTTTTATTGATATGCTTTAAGGGAATATACAATCGCTGAATTTTTAAAATAACCCTCAAATTCTTAATTTTGTTTACATGAACAATATCTAAATTAATGTATAATGATCAGAGGTCTATAAATGTGTGCATACCAATCAATGAATCAATCAGTCAGTCAATCAGGTCTATAAATGTGTGCATACCAATCGATGAATCAATCGATCATTCAATCAATCGTAAATAAACAAACACATCTATATATCTATATATCGTCATGTAGGAAAACGAGAGTAGTGCCATGAAGATAAGTTAGTAAATCGCTGAATTCCTCACAGTCCTTTCCATTGGCAGACAGAGAATATGCAATGCAAATGCAAACAAAATGTCTGTGATTGTAAAACACGTATCTCTACGTTTACTCGTTTTGATCATCTACCCCATCTTAAGTCTCTTGGAAAAGTAACTGCAGGTAAAATTTGGTCCCGGGTCTTTACATGCTCAGGAAGTTTAACTGTCTTTCGAAAGGGGATTTCAGTCCTTTTAAGGTTTGAACTGGGACTAAGTCATTGGGTTTAGCGATGGGCATTTTAAATGTCTTTTCATGTTAATGTATATACAGATACAAAGCTTGATCTCTATACGTTTTCTAAGTTATGATGCAATGGCAAAGGTACAGGATGGAGTGGTGAGAATGGTTACAGCAGCCAATGTCGGCTACATATCTGAATTCGACGTTGCGCGACTGAGTTTTTTTTTCCATAGTTATCACTTCCATGCTGGCATGTACAACACGTTTTGTGACCTCTTCACCCCTCGTTGAGGTAGAGTGGCGTTAGTGCGCTACAGCACAAGGTTTTGGGAATGCATTTCTAACACTACGATAACGTAATGGACGGACGAAAAGACGGAGGGATTACAATATCCCCTTCATCTTTTCTGAAAAGCGTGGGAAAATGTCAGACCATAACTGACATTCATATTTACTGATATGCCTTGTATCTGAATATTCAAATAGAATCCTCATCCATTGTTAGGACTCTAGTTTAAAATATATAACAGAATGAAAGTTAAACAATTTAGGTAAATTCAACAATTGTTTCCCAGCTTTAGAAAAGGGAAATAGTAAGGACACTTGCAAATTTGTGAATTAAATTCCAAATAATTCGAATTGTCCCATCACAAATAAAAAATATACAATGATCCGTGTGAAGTCAAATAGTCTTGAATGTATTGATGTAACACAATAATGCAATCCAGAATATCTTTGAATGAGTTCATAACAGCTATCCCAAATGTGGGTGTTTGCCCAAAAGTGAATGAACTGCATTAATCTAAACATGAAGGAATACTATAGTAATATCGATGAATATTTTAAATAAATAATTCCTCTTGAATTATATCTGAAGACAACTGTAGACTGATCAAATATGTATTCCACAGACAAATCTAAAACAGGAATGAATTATTTGTAAACCCTCATAGAGACACATCCTCAGCTGACCTATACAGTACGTAAAGGACCGCAACGGAGAAACCTGGACTGATTGTAAACAAGCCTGGCATTGAACTCAAATGTTATGCAGACATTATGTTTACAACTGAAAATCACAGACAAACGTTTGCTATGTAAACATTCTGATTACAATTTACAATCATGGGCAAAAGTTAAGCACACAATATACGTTATATATACAAGACACCATAATAACTGAAACAATGATCAAAAGTCCAAGGTAATTTCAAGTAAATTAAGATAAACAGTACTTAAACTGTATGCATTTTCCCCGCACACCATTTTTAACTGAATATTAGCGGCCACTTCCTTTTGCTATCGAGCTTTGTGATTAATTCATCAATTTGCTACATGTATCTTTCTTGGAAAAGTTATTAAAACATTATTCTGTTGAAGTTACCTGGCAGCTTTCATTTACAGGGTGTTATTTTGTACAACTTATTCTTGCTTACATTTATTCTGAATAAAGGCTGTGATTGGGAGTGTCTGTCAGTTAGTGTATGTGTATGTGTGAGTGAGTGGGTGAGTGAGTATTTGCGATACGTAGCTTTTTCACATCGTTGTCTCTACAACTCGGAACGATATAAGCTAGCCTATATTTGTCAGATGATAAGTAAACTCGAAATAATACAGACAGATTGTTTTTGCATGATGATTTAAAGAAAATAGTAGTTTAGGGAGAAATAAATTGTTTCTGTGGGGATGAGTCCAAGTAATTCTAAGTATTATTGCATGATTTCTTGAGTCGAACATTTACATTCATATCATAGATAACAAAGTGGTAAATATTTACTCTATATTTTGTTGCAAAAAAAGTAGTACCATATGATTTGTCTGCTAAATTCAAGACCACCACTGCCCACATCCATCTTTTTAATACTCAACCCTCAAAGACGTCTTGAATTTGTCATGGTCTGATTTGATTGCAAAGTTTTCAAGTCCTCCAAAAGCTAACAGAATGGTAATAGCTCTCAATATTATAATTATTATGGATGCATAATATTGTGTTACACATTTTATTTATTCTTATTATTAAAGTGATATGTCTCTACATTGATACCGAATTACTAGCGTGACTGGTTCGGTACAGTTCAAAACTTATATTCAGTTAAATACAGGGTACTCACTTAGTAATTTTGTTTTCCCACTTTTCTGTAGCTGATGTTGTGGAGAACGATGGCTATAGGGTGTGGCTTCAATTCTTGCAACGGTACTGCTTTCCACGTCTGCAACTATGCCTACGGGTATGTATACAATTCCTTATAATACAAATGTATGGCTGGTATTCATAAAAGTACTTCTTATAAGTATATAATTTGAAACTAATGCTACTAATCTAACATGACTTCTGACATTCAAAATTCGACTGATTTCATACATACGATAAACATATATTGAGATAGTAACTGCTACCATTCGCTTATGCAACCAAGAAATGACGGATGTCGGCGATACATAGCAAAATATGTTACATAGTACGTAATCAAACATATTGCAAATATGCTGAAAATATTTCAGGGTATATAAAAGCAAACAGAACATCAAATGCGTTCATGTATCGCTGATGAATCAACGGTGTCATAGAATAATTGCATAAACTAAATCCTAGAAAAGGAATAATGGAGGGACGACAATGGTAATACTGTATGTGACTACCACTGTGAATGTGGAATATGAAGCGTAAAAGTAATGTAGTTGAAAATTCTGCCCTGGTCGAGAATGAATAGTTCAAAATAGTAAATGTTCGCTACCATTTTGACCCTAGGTAGATTAGTCTGTCTTTAGACACACACTTTCTAAGTAAGAACGATTTTAATATTCTTTTTATGAAATTGCCTTGTTTCGTCAGGAAATATTGTACACATTTTTGCACTTGACACTTGTCATTTTTCCTTATTTTTCAATCGTTTTGAAATAAAGATTATTCACTTCTGCATGTGTTTCTGTGTGTGTTCCTGTTCTATATTCGTTCGGTTTAGACAAAGTTGCTATTTCGGGGTAAGGTTCTCAAAATAGGTGAGGAAGTTCTTGTAGACGGATGTCTTGATGAATAATTCCTGAAAATTTAGAAAAGCATGTAGCAGGGTGTAAGAATAATTATAATTATGAAAGTTTACTTAAGTGACTGTACAACGAATTCTCCAGTCAGAGTGGAGACATGTGGTAAATTGCTAATAATATAAATTTCTATAAACATGAAGATATTATTGAATATGGCAATCGATCACTCTGAATAATCTAGGGAGTTTCGATAAATCGGAGAATAGTACGTTCATTCAATACAACAATTTTATGGTTGTTGAAAATAGAAATTTAAACATTTGTGCATCGAATCTTCTATGACATCTTTGTCAATAACAATACAAATAATCTGTTCCTATGTCTCTTCGTGTATGGATCTTATTTGCTTTTCTTTGTACAATTGTTGTAAGCCGCAAGCTTATTAAAACTCAGTATTAAGAATGGTGAAGATATTGGTCGTATGAAGCTGAGTGAAATGTTAAAAAAAGCACGAAAACAAATATGCAGGTGTTGTCAGTTTTCAGCTGTACTGGGCGAATGGTTGAAGACCTTTAGAGCTTATGCAATTATACCGTGCCTGTGATCCATCGTCCATATGCAATCGTTTGTTTCTACTTGAGGCGAGATACGAAATTTGGCACACATTTTCATCTTGAAATTCAGTTGGATAAATGAAAATTGTGCAAAGATGATATATGACCGCTATTGCAACTATTTTGAAAGGCCTTTTTCCACTACTTATCCTCAAATGCTGGTCGTAATGAAACACATTTCGCAACATGCAGTTCTGAATGAAAATGGTGTAGGTCTGTTCCCAGCAAATGTGAATGAGTTTCATAATCAGCCGTACTTGACTTTAGAGGTGAAGTCGAGTGTCTATTCTTAGCTTTTAATACTTACCTGAGTGTTGCACTCAGTAGCTTTCACGTGCAGAAAGGATTATAAAGATACATTTTATAAGTTGCATTTCATCAAATAAGTTGATACTGAGCCCACGAACAGTGATTTCACGGCCAATGTAAGTGAATGCTGGTGTTTCATTCTGTAACTGATTGTGAATATGATGGTTGAAATGATTTTAAAAACTGGTCAATCGATGTATTATTATGGGTTTTAACAAAATTGCACGTATCTTTGCTGTATATAAAACTAAACAAAATTCCTAAGAAATACTTTCAGTCGGTTGTCGAGGTAGCATAACAAATACAAATTGTAGACGAGCTTTTTTTTCTGACACAAATAAATAATAACCACACACTACTGTCCAGTTTTACACAATTCAATAGATTTGTTTGGACCTCATGCCGTTGCCACTTTGACCATAGGTTACGTTCACAGGCAAATTAACCGTTAACGTCCCTGACGTTGATACATGTTTTACAGCAAAATGAAAACAAGGCAGTACATGTGCATTAATATTCCAGCATTAAAACAGCTGCACTAGCCAAACACATTATATGCAACAAGTATATTTACATATACACATATTAAAGTAACAACATACCTACTGAAATGTGTGGAATCTGACAGTCTTCTGAATGCAAGGGAAGAGATGTAGTAACTCGTGGTCTGTATCACGGGTGTTGTGGCCAACGTTTGCATTTTGGTGTCTAAAATTATATTACCATTTCTTTATATCTGTCCAGATATTATTGGTTGAGATGGCGAGACGAATCAGTCACTTTTCTGGCAGTGTCGGCATAGTTAACAGATCGAAAGGTTTTGCTTAGAAATATTGTTTTTATTCCGGATTATTTCCTAAAGCCGTCGATGTGTTTTAATTTAAACTGATGATGACTCATCATGAAGTATGACAGAACTTCTGTGCCTCGTACCGCTGTCCCTTGATCATAGGATAGGATCACAGGCATGTTAAATTTGCATTAAGACAAAGTTTGCTAATATTTATTAAACCTCCTAAGGTACATTTTATTCGTGGGATGTACCATTATGCTTCTCGATTAACTCGTTAAACTTGCTTACTCAATGGTTCGATTCTCGGCTCGACACAAATGATATGGGATCATGTTTTCGTTGTGAAATAGCTAGCATACTGCAGTTTTTACGCATCTTAATCAATGGATATCCAGAGATGGATATGACGTTTTAAAAAGGATAATCATATGTCATATTAACATCGTCAGAAAATTACTTTTGCACCATATTTATATCTCTTGGCAAGGTCAGAATTCGCTCCATTTGGCAAAATAAATAAAAGGGTACTGATGAGAGATTAATATATTATAGCATTCGTTGATCATGAATATAATTTCAGTAATCGAGCAGAGGTAGATACATTGCACAACATTTATCGCCTCTTTCTTAGATATGTTATTCTTTAAATTTAGATGACAGCCACTGGAAGTTTTACAGATACCATCATATGGTATCTTGTGGCCTTCAAAACTGAACATTAAACGCATTTGTGGCATTTTCGTTGAGTAAAATGGCTTAAAATTTCTAGAGAGTGCTTTGCAAAACAAAAATTTCAATCCAGAGTATTAATCTCCGCATGTCACTTTGAAAATCAAATTTGAGAATGTTTCGATTTTTATGTTGTGAGAGATAGTGTTGTCCTAGACATTACTGTACACTCATTTTGTCCTAATGCAGTTTATATTTTACTGAATATATGAGGTCCCAAGTTTTAGTCTTGCTCGTTTGGAGATTTTGTCTCAGTTACTATATGAAAATCACAACTTAACACGTTGCTTCTGTTAGACAAGTAGTTTAACATTTGCTTCAGCTAGCTTACATTGATGTTTCAAGCTTTCATTTTTCAATGAACATGCTGCATGAAAACTTGTCAAAGACATTTGACGAGTCCATTTGGAATGTTCTGATATTGGAGCCTCTCTACAAAGCATTACTGCAATCCTTCAACAGTGTCTCTGACATGATTTGCCATTAGAGCGTGGCCCTTTCCATGGACTTTTTAAAACTTTAAAAATTTATTCTACTGTTTTTCAGGCAACACATTAACGAACGGAAAACTCCATGGAAGATTGGAAGCCCGTGCACAGATTGTCCAAATAATTGCGCAGCCGATGGATTCTGTGGTACGTACCATCTCGTAGTATTGATTATCTACCTTAAGGTATTGCACAATATATGTTTGGCGAGTTGAGATATAAATAAATAATTTATTACAAAAAAATTTTCTTGGCACCATGTAGGTACAGTACACGTTTCTTAAACTTTGATTATACATTGAAGAGTCAACAAGCCGTGAAAACTAAGTTCTTTTGTTTTTATAGATGAAAAGAATTGGTAAAGAATGTGAACTAAAACAGTTATGAATGCTTTTCTGTAATGCAGGTCTATTTCACATTTTAACGAACCTAAATATTGAATTGTGTTTATTTCAGATGCAGACATATAATTGACTTTGAGGACAACGTGTGATAGAACTGTGTATGGTCAAATAACAAATATACCATGACACCTAAGGCTTCTGTCATTGATATGCATGTTTCTATGAGTTTCCGATAACATTGTAAATTTTACCTATAAATATGCCCTCTATGCCAATCTCATGGTGACTTGAGCGTTGTTTTAAGGTGCTAAAAACACAAGAGAGACCAAAAGTTTGTTTGGGTTTGAAAGACAAAACAACACGGACTGTTGAGACCAAACGTGTGTCAACCAGAAGCTAAATCCTGTTCATGAGTGAGAAAGGTAGAGTAGTAGCTGAAGATGGAGACATCTTTCTCCTTACCTTACTTAAGCGTACGCCAAGTCTCAATATGACGGCCACACGTGTCCGAGATCTCTCAGAGGGTATGCTTTTAGTCAGAACAATGATATTACACTGCTATAACCAAGATTGTTCAATCGGTTGTCCAATGGCCAAGTCCAAGGTGTTCCGAAACTCAACATTTTCAACTGTTTTGACAGTGTTCTGTATCGGCTCCTGATATAAAACAATATCGAAGCTATTTTGTGTGGTCAAGAAAGGGAATACATTTAAAATTCAAAATAATTTCAGATTGCGGCGGCAAAGTGTGCTCCAATATCTATATGGTCCCGTCGCCAACGTGTCAGTGCATGTATTGGTGGGTCTTCTGAATAACAACAATCAAAGCGAAATGAAGGCTCCGATTTTCTTGCACAAGAGATGTTTACAAACTATTGAAGAAAGTTTTGCTGTGTATTACCGAGTAAATAAAGTTCTTGTTTAAATAACTTGAAGACTGGTTCCATTTATTTTATGAAATCCAACGAGATGTGCCAGAAGATAGAGCTGAAACATCAAGTTCAAAATCTAGTCAATATTGTATATCTAGATCATAAAGATTATCTCAGTTATAGCGATATATCGACTATGACAAGACATTGCTCAAACACCCTTGTCTGTTTAAGATATTACTAGTCAAATCATAAATATTTGTGTATTTAAACATATTATGCTTGAGACGGAAGTAAGCTGTCCTTTACTTTGCCAGTGATTGTTTCATCTCAACCAGATTCTCAGTTATGACCTTCTTTATTATTCCTTAATAATGATGTCATTCTCTAGAATAGACATGGGCAGATATAAAAACATGTTGGAGTAGTAGTACGGAAAGATAAACATACCAATTTAAGTATTTCCCTTCACCTACCCTGATTATACGTACATGACTAAACAACACTAATAACACTACACTTCAAAACCTTCCGTATTGTCTTAATACTATGAATTAACGTTATTTCCACAGAAATCTTCCCATTTGTAATCTCAATCGCCAGAGTAAGCAGTTATGAGAGTGTTATAAAATAAAACAAAAAAATCGACACTATAATCTTCATTTCAATGTTCAATAATTTTATTTCCAGAAATTCTAAATTATCATAATGAATATTATGCCAATATCCAAACTTTCCCAAGAAATCAAATGAAACTTGGAAATTTATTTGAAAAAAGCCTTAAAATGTTATTCTTCAGACGATTTCTGAATTTTGATCTATTAATTATCTCTCAAAACAGACACCGAAATGCCTAAATCACTGGAAAATCACCCATTTGATACAATGATGGTTTCGGTTTTTTTCCTCTTTGACATATCATCACAGACTAGAAAAAAGATACTTCTTCTATTGCTCCTATTCGTAAAAATGCAAATGCCAAGAGACTTACATGAAAACAGTTCGTCGACAATACTTGAATATATCGGTTTATTTCGACAACTCTAACCTAAAATGTGTTTGAATCAAACATTTTATCTTTCGTGCGGCTTATAAGAATTAAATAATGTTCGTTACTTTTATGAATTAAATACAGGAACACATACAAAAAAGAGAAGAAAGTTACGGATAGAAGTACCTTACTTATATGTAGTTGTATCGACTATTTAATTTAGTTGTCATAAACACTTTGCAATGTAAAACACGGAATTGTGTATATTTATACCGAGTTTACCCTGTCATAAAATTCGCCTTTTTTAATTCAATTAATTGTCTGTGACAATATAAACTACTCAAACATGACTAATAAAACAACCGCATATTTGTAACAAAGGACATTCATTCCACGTTTGTATTGACAGTGTCGAAACATACTGAAATTCATTTGCGATGGATAACAATATTCATTCATTTCTACGTGCAGCAAACTAATTCTGGCTGTATCGCGAAACTATTGTGAAAAAACTAAAGTTCAAAGTTAAATTTTTTATGTTCTTCAAGCCATTTAAGAAAAGATATTCACTGTTGTACTGAACATAAGAGTAACTATTGATTCGATTAACTAATGTCATGCATTGAATAATTCCCAACCATCAAACTGCCTCATTTATACCAACAAATACACATTAGGCAAAACGGTCACACCATATTGTGTTACAGCAAAACAGTATCACATTAAATATTTAGAAACTTCTGACGTGTCCAGTAAATGTGTACGAATTTTTGTAGTGCCGAGCATTATGCGATATCAGTACCATATTGGCCAAATGTCAGGTGATGCAATTAAGAATACGGCCTTAAAATAGGAATCGTCTACATCTATTACAATTGCACGGAGACCTCATAATAGTCAGATTGTTTTCTAACGCCCATTTCCACTAACCGTCTACCTGCATCGCGACTAACATACGTAACCAAGCCTAGCGTGAAAAAGAGAGACAATACGTCGACGAGACTGGCAGCAAGTCTATAGATGCACCTGCAGTTTCTAATTTCACTAATCAGGTAAGGACGTTTAGCGTACATTAAAAAGTCATCGAAGAGTTACGTTTACTATGCGTGTATGTTTATGCAGATGCACTCGTGTACAAATATTCATATTACTTAAGAATACCAATGTTTTATTACAAATTTAAAATTCTGTGGCAATGCCTATTCTAGGTGTTCTAAGTTCGAAATCAAAGGAAGTTTTGTCTTTTGCTTATGATTGTATTCTCAAAGAAAATAGAATTACTTGCCTGTCGGGGGGATAGGCACAATAAATTATTTTCTATAATTTAAGTTTTCTTTCACATGGTTATCCTTGTTAACTGAGTCAAGCCGAATACGATTTTTGTCTTACATCCGTTGATGTATGTAATCTGTTAGGATGACGCTGATTCACCTCCGTGTATGTATGTATGTATGTATGTATGTATGTATGTATGTACGTATGAATGCATGTATGTATATCTCTTTGAATGGATGGATGGAAAGCTGGACGGATGTACATTACACAGTTTGCTGCTTGCAAACATTTGCTGGAGAACAATGTCAGAGAGTTCTTATATGCTTTCCCGAAGACCTCGGCAAACGCTTCCATAAAGCATTTGTGTTTGATTATTATTATTACTGCATTGCAAATTAAAACATAAGTTATAGCGTTGATGATAAAATGAAAGCATTTACTCAGGCAGCTTGAGCAACTCCTTTGCTTGACTTGAGCTATGTAAATACTCAGCGAATATTCATAATCTTTGTGCCAAAATTGCTGTGTAAATATTCAGCGAATACTCATAATCTGAGTGCAAAAAATATTGCGGAAATATGCAGCGAATACTCATGCTCTGATTGCCTAAAAACTATATAAAAATACTCAGTGAAAAATATTTCCAGCTTTATTTAAAGTTCTGCTACAACTGAAGGTTATGGAGTTGCCCTGCACCAAAAAAGACAGCTAATTTAAGACAATGTGCGCTACCGAAAGCAAACTTAACAGTACATACGTTGGTCTACTGAATAGTGCGTGTCTCTAGTAGACTGTGTCATAGGACTGGCCTAAAAGGAATGCATCTGAATTTGATGGTCTTATGCTCGAGTCCACATGATCCAGATGTGAAAAATGCAAACATGAACCACACTACAGGTAAATATGAATCACTGCAGGTAAAAATGAACCACACTACATAAAACATGAACCACTCTGCAGATAAAATTGAACCACACTGCAGATAAAAATGAACCACACTGCAGATAAAAATGAACCACACTGCCCAAAGCATGAGGATATTTAACAGCCTTCAAAGTTTTTAGCAAGGAACCACACATAAAACTGTTGCCATCGGCACCACAAAAAGTAAGACCTTCTGAAAGATCTGCGTAGCATCAAGCATAGAATGCACTATACTGGATAATTATCAGATTAAGTTTTTTATTAAAACGTCCGTTCCTCTAACAAAGAGACCATGCAAACTAAATCTGCCATCACATCAGTGTAGGTTGGTTTGTAGATAAAATGTAACAAAATTAGACATACATGTTTTTTATACTAGACTAATATGGACCTGAACCTGGTACATTTCGTAAAAGTAAATACTGACCCATATTGAGTATAATTTTCATCGGCCCGCAAAAGCTGAATATCTTCCTTCTTAAATTTTTCATTAAGGGTAACACTAAACAGTTCTGAGTCAAAGATTAAACGTCCAAATTATTAAGCCATCCGCTATGAACAAACACTCACAAATCACCAATATGTAAACTTTTGAAACTGGACAGAGACAGCAATATATAGTGCAATAGTAAAATAGAAAACAATATGATTCGTTATGAAAGTCAAAGAACAGTCCAGTACAAATATGGAAAATCCATGTTTCTCGCGATTTTCAACACCATAAAACCTACCCCGAGGAAAATGATCGATATTTGCCAGTGAAAGTGGGACGAATACGTACAATATATTGCTGTTATACAGTGGAAAATGTACCAAAGTAACTCGACTTACCACACACTCTTTCACTTGCAAAATTTCAATCAACGGATAAAACCGTCGCTAGAGGAAATTTGGGTACCCTCCAGTACACATTGCAGGCCAAAACTTAATCTCGAAACGAGCTAGTAAAAGTACGATTCCGGACTGGAATTGTCCACTGTTGCACACAAAATTGAATCATGCATTCTTGACAACCACTAAGAATAACGCTCCATGTATAGTGAAATGAGGTATGTACATCTCAACATCAGATGTTATCGCACGGCAATATTAGGCAATATTTGGAAAATGTTTATTAAGTCATTAGTGCAATTTGTTTTCCTTTGGTATTTTCGTGATATCTGGGCGCTGCATGGCATGTCAAAATAAAACTCAAACCAAAATATCTTCTTTTAGACACTACGTTCGGCGTCTCGTGCTATTGATGAAACTGGGCATGGACATTATACATTACACGAACTTGTTAAATTCCTTTTTACTGGATGATTTAATTTTCGAAACGACATGCATTAAATAATTTACAAAAATGTCAGCCTGATTTAATATTTTTAGTTTTAACGTATTTACTAATGAAATAAATTATCATGGTTATGCATACCTTGACAATGGGAGCAATATTCCTAAATGATATATTTTATAACTATTAAAGGGACGATCCAGCACAATTCGTACATTTATTATAACATATTCACATATTCTATGTTGATGTTACTCCATTGATGAATGTTTTAGATGTCATATCTTTTGAGCCTTGTTCCTTTTGCGAACAGTTGTGTGTCTCGGGTGTTAAAATAATAAATACGAAATGTTGTAAGTGTTTATATGATTTTATAATAAGAGTCCAGGGTTGTGTTATTGAACAAGGGATCAGAAAAAGGTTTTTCCCCATTAACTTTTGTGGACAGTTTTCCCCATGAGCCTTTGTGGCCAGGTTTTGAAAGGTGTTCTCCTCATGAGCCTTTGTGACCAGGTGTTGAAAGGTGTTCTCCTCACGAGCCTTTGTGGCCAGGTTTTCAAAGGTGTTCTCATCATGAGCCTTTGCGGCCAGGTTTTGAAAGGTGTTCTCATGAGCCTTTGTGGCTATTTTAGTATTAGCGAAGGATACAATGCCTAAAATAGTAAATATCGGATATGAAAAGACTATCGTCCAAAAGCAGAACATTTGTCCCAAATATTCCTATAGTACTGAAACTTGGATTTAATAAAATTTAATAAAATTTAATATAACGATCGTGGATAGACACAGAGTTAACCTAAGTTTTTCACTTATGAAAGGAAGACTCTAGTTCATACTGACATGTGTGGTGAACATTTACTCAAATTTATAATCAAGGTCATTTTGTAAATTTGACTCAAACCCCCTTAAAATCCAGACCTCAATCGCTTTGGAGCTTTACTGAAAATCAAACATCGGGGCTGAAGCAACAAATAACAAATGTATGCATAAAGTGACAATGGAGTATACAAATATTTTTTTAAAAAGAATGAATATTTCTTCCTCAAATTATTATGGAACTGAAATGATTTTAAGCGTTCTTAAAGGTTCTTTACCAAGCATAATAGATGTCTTGCTGGCTTGATTGATTTGAAAACTAGAAATCCTCATAAGAAAATTCTTAAAGTTCATAAACATTATTTCCTAGAAAACTGCAAATAATACTATCATACAGGTTGGAGAATTTTTAATTCGTCCTCTACGGAGATTCGAACCCTCCAGGGATAGCGCTTTCCGTTCTGTCTGGTGTATATTTATAATTCTATATAATTAATCCTATATACCTTGATTTCTTTCATAGGAATCCGGACTGACTGTAGATAGATGAGAATTAGTTACCAGGTCGTCATGCGAGTGTCTGCTACGCACGAGTGCATGTAACACCGATTCAGCATCATTTTTTGGTGATGCGTGCTTAATCGTGAAGGAATATGGGCTGGTGCGCGCAGGCAAGGCGATGGGTGCCGTTTACCCGCGGACCTGGGTTCGAATCTCCGTTGAGTACGAATTAAAAATTTGTAACCTGTATGATAGTATTATTTGTATTAAATAATAAATCTGCCTACTGTTATCAAGCATTCTTCTATAGAATCCAGCGATAGCACTTTCCGTTCTGTCTCGTGTGTATATATACTCTGCTGCCACCCTGCCGCCTCCCATATATATACTCTCCCTCCCTCATATATATATATATATATGTGTGTGTGTGTGTGTGTGTGTGTGTGTGTGTGTGTGTGTGTGTGTGTGTGTTACTCACAATCGCATGTTTTCTATTCTCTATTAGTTACGTTGCATTGTTCCGTGTTGCATTTTCACCAGTGTAAATATTTTTATAAACTTGAAAGATGCTGTAGTTCCATATCTATGATTTCAGTATGAGTGATTCTATGCACATATATTTGATAGTACATAGATTAACATCATAAATTTTGCTGTTGCAATGTTAAATATCCTCTCTACGTACTAATACTTGATTTGATGACATTAAACCAATAAAGAAATAAAAGCACTGTAAACGTTACAGTGTAGCATTGTGGAAGTCGAAGTAAGATGTCAGCATAGCTTGAATAGACCGCTCCGGTGGCCTAGTGGTTAGAGCGTCCGCCTCCGATGCGGGAGGTCGTGGGTTTGAACCCCGGCCGAGTCATACCAAAGACTTTCAAAAATGGTACTAACAGCTACCTCGCTTGGCGCTCAGCATTAAGAGGTTAATGTTGGGACTGGTCGGCCTGGTGTCAGGATAATGTGACTGGGTGGGACATCATGCTACATGTCTGCGGCATGATGCCCCAGTGGTAGACATCACTATAAACTGTCACACTGCAGACATCGTAGCGATATGACTGAAAAATTGTTAAAGCTACGCTAAAAATCTAAAGCACACGCACAGCCTGAATAAATAAGTTCATTGCTCTCTGTAGCAATAATGAAACAGTACAGTTCTTACCTATTACTGGTATGGAAACGCTGTTTTGAATAAGTGAAAACACGCAATGTGTAAAATAAATTTAGAACGCATAGATAATACTAGCTTGAATTTGTATGGTCAGCTTTAACGTTCAAAGAAATCAGGATAATGAATTTCGTGATATTTTAAATGTGGCTAAAGCAACATCCTATTTCAATAAACAAAAATTGTCAGACTGAAATTTTTCAATATCTTCGTCATAGTGTTTGCGTTGGTGCAATTTGCTTTTACATTCAACATAACACCTATGATTACAGTCATACCATCATGGATTGTCCTGAAAATCATCTGGAGGATCGTTTCAGAGGTGAAGGATTCCTCAACTTGTATTTTCCACCATTATCTATAGACATGTCAGAAGATATGCCAATTGATTTTAGGTTGAATTCAATTTTCGAATGCTCTGTGTGTGTGTGAAAACAATGCAGGAATTCTTCAACTTGTATTTCAACTATTATCCATAGATATGTCTGCGGATATGCCAGTTGATGTTAGGTGGAATTAAATTTGTGTGTGTGTGTGAAAACAATGGACATAAAATGAAACATACGAAGATAAGAAATTAAATTATTTTGACAAAAGCTTGCGGACCTTACCTGCATAAACAAAAAAAAAAAAAAAAACCAAACATTTCTTGTCTACAATAAAATGGACATTACCTGTATACTGTCAAACTGAAGATTATCTGCACAAAGTTGAACACCTACATACAAATATATTGCCTCTCTCCATAACAGACAGATGTCTCTAATAGACGACATTCATTGTGCTTTTGCCAGGAATCACATTGCTTGTCATGAATAACTGTCCTTAATGTAGAGTGTAACAAGACTGAAACCGAATGGATGTTTGGATTGAATGATA
>JAECUM010027968.1:0-30279 GCA_016617855.1 Megalonaias nervosa | reverse complement strand
CTCGTTCGTTGGTGTGGATTGTATATAATATGTGTTTTTCTTCTCTTCCGTTTGTGTGGATAGTATATAATATGTGTGTTTTCTTCTCTTCCTTCGTTGGTGAGGATAGTATATTTGTGTGTTTTATGCTTGCTCGTTCGTTGGTGTGGATAGTATATTTGTGTGTTTTATGCTAGCTCGTTCGTTGGTGTGGATAGTATATGGGTGTGTGTTGTTCCTTCTCTTCCGTTTGTGTGGATAGTATATAATATGTGTTTTTTCTTTTCTTCCTTCGTTGGTGAGGATAGTATATTTGTGTGTTTTATGCTTGCTCGTTCGTTGGTGAGGATAGTATATTGTGTGTGTTTTATGCTAGCTCGTTCGTTGGTGTAGATAGTATATAATATGTATTTTTCTTCTCTTCCGTTTGTGTGGATAGTATATAATATGTGTTTTCTTCTCTTCCTTCGTTGGTGAGGATAGTATATTTGTGTGTTTTATGCTAGCTCGTTCGTTGGTGTGGATAGTATATGGGTGTGTTTTATGCTTGCTCGTTCGTTGGTGTGGATAGTATATGGGTGTGTTTTATGCTTGCTCGTTCGTTGGTGAGGATAGTATATTTGTGTGTTTTATGCTAGCTCGTTCGTTGGTGTGGATAGTATATGGGTGTGTGTTTTTTCTTCTCTTCCGTTTGTGTGGATAGTATATAATATGTGTTTTTTCTTCTCATCCGTTTGTATGGATAGTATATAATATGTGAAGTGAGTGTAAGGGATGTTTTCCTTCACGTCCGTGCTTGAAGTATATGAAAGTATAGCGTTCGTCAACAACTTGCCAAAACGCACCAAAGGATCACCCGCTCTACAGCATTGGAGACTACCATCAATCGAGAACAGAAAAGGGAAAATGTGCAGAGAAAAGATGCACATTTTCACTCAATCGCAGATAACCACTTCAGAAGACGTCAACATTTGCCAATCTGAAAAGATTAATAACTTGCCTATCTGAAAAGATTATAACTACTTAACTCAAATTGCAAAACAACCATCAAAGCAAGGGGCAGTCCAGGTCGCACTACCTGCTGCCCCACAAAACCCCAACCTACCCCACCGGACAAGCATGGCATACCCGAACAAGCTTACCGGACAAGCATAGCGGAACCCGGACAAGCGAGCGGACAATAACAAAGGCAAGTGGCAGTCCAGGTAGGCCTTCCTGCTGCCACACAAATCCCCAACCCCACCGGACAAGCATAGCGTGCCCTGGTACGGACAAACTCAAAGGCAAGGGGCAGTCCAGGAAGCTCTACCTGCTGCCCCACAAAACCCTATCGGACAAACACAGCGCATCCATATCGAGTTGCAATTACTCCTCGCAAGAAGGAGGTATTGCAGTACCCAGCTCATATGGACTTCAGTTAAAGATAAAAAACCAAGGGTCTTCAATTTGGTTCATGAGGGCCCGCTACCAAAACAAACGTGATCCTTACGATTCCGCCTCGTCGTCAAAAACAAAACCTACATAGCCACCAAATTAAGATAATAAAAATGGAAGGGCAAACCTTTCCCAGATTGGTACAAACTTTCGGAAAACGGATAAGTACACTATGTACGCAAAATTCATATTCAACAATAATACCCAATTCACCAAAATTAAAACTCAATGATTGCTTTACCAATTGAATGAGTGGCTCACACAACATTGGTATAAGGAAGTCCATTAGCATAACTGGACTAGATGTGACATTAAACCCGACCTCGCCGTTAGGTCGGGGCGCGTGGTTGCGGGTCTTGGTGTGCCCTGTGTGGCTGTCCCTGGGGCTTTCGGGCCGTTTCTGCGCTGCCTCCCTTCCGGGTCTCTTTCCGCCTTTGCCTCGTTACGGACATGTCGGCTTGCTGGGTATACGATCTGAAAACAAACTAGGGGGCTATGATGGCACCATACTCATAACCCCCAGGAGGACGTGAGGGCACAATACTCACACCTCGAAGTGTCCAGCCTAGGGCTCTGACAGGCAGTGGCGGCACCATACCCACACCTCCGAGGGCCCAGCCTAGGGCTATAACCAGTCGCGAAGCACATTGTGCATATGCGACTATAATCCAGTCAGTCAGTCATAACACGTAAATACACAATATAAGCAGGTTAAGATAAACAAATAGTACCTCATATCAATAAACCAATATGGAACGAAAGCCAATCAACAAGGTGAAACTCCTTCAAAGGAAAAGACGAGATGCCATAAAACTGAACAAACTCTACAACAAGATGAGATCACCAACCAATACGAGGACACCACGACAACATATTACCACCACCACCACAACCCCAGATGGAACTACCACTTTACCAACAACCAACAAAATAGGGACATTCCGATCAACACCAATGAAGAGACAAATTACAAAAACCATATTGACTGAAAATGCCGACAGATACAAGAGGCCAAACACCACTCTGGTCAAAACACCCATTACCACCATCGAACAAGCGTTAACCCACACTGAAAAACCAGAACTACAAAAACCAATACACATACAAGTGCGAGCACTCGAGGAAACAGCAAATGCAACACACTCAGACGTGACACTGGCCGGAACAACAACAATAACTCCTGTAAGAACACACATCACAATTGACGCAACAGCAACACAACCACCAATTAGGTCACAATCTTTGACAACAACAACAACAATAACAACAACAGCAATAGTGGAGGCTATTACACAGCAAAGGATGCAGCGCTACTCAGCAACACCACTAGGACCCAGGAAAGGTCTACAGTACAACACAACTCTAACCACAAGCGACAACAACACCAGGCAGAGAAATAAAATAACTTACGATGACCAAGAAGCAGGACCGTCCGCATGCAGGGATAGTTCCAAAATAAATATAATCAAGTCCTGGACAGAACCGAAATCATGGTACCAGCACCATCAAGCAACAACACACCGAACAAACATCTACAACAACACCAACCATGAATATGAGGACCAGGCCAAGGCACCAAAAGGAAAATTCCCGCTTAAAGGACCTCCTAAAGCAAAGAAGTCTCACAAAACGACTACAACAACGAAAAAACAAAACTCCAACATACAAGTACCAATACAATACAAACGGTCGCTGTACACCGACACTAACCCAAAGGGGAAAAAAAGTGTACCGACAACAACAGCAACAAAAACAACAACAATAACAACAACAAAGAAAACAACAATAAGCAAACCCACCATACAGAGGAAACGAACAACCAACAACGGGGAGGAAATAACACCAAGGAAAAACAAGAAAATGAAAACGGACTACACTAGCAAAGCCCATTTCCACTCAAACCAAAGCAAAAAGAAATATACCATACACGACAGCCAGGAAGCAGGGCCCTCCAAAAGCCCCCCACCGCATGTCTTCCATGACATCATCACCAATACACAAGATTGGGAGGACTACCAACTACAACAAACATCACTGCCTGACCCTTGGGAGGACTACCAACTTCAACAAACAACACTACATGACCCGCCCAACAGCTGCCCCCTATACAACCCAGACTACGAAGACCTACCTATCAAACCCAAAGGGAAACAACCGCTCAAAGGGCCACCTAAAAACAAAAAAAACAAAAAACAACTACAATACTGGAAACTATGCGAAGTGAAATGGACCACGACAACAACGCCGACACCAGTGATACACCTGACAACACTAACAACGCCACAAACATCTACCCCACAATTAAAAGTCGAAACTACTATTCAGCACATCGCACGCTATTCATCACCACCCCGAACAACAATAGCCGGAAACTGAACACCAGAACCATCACATCGACACTTATACATCAACATAAGGATAAATTCAAACTCATAACCACACACAGCAACCACATCATAGTCTGGTGCACCTCCAACAAACAGGTCCAGGAATACAAAAAAATCACCCACATTGCAGGTGTTAAAGTTTCAATACAACCACACCGAAGTAAGTCCACCAAAGGACCACAGCCAAAAACAACTCAGAGAAACAACGACAACACCCAAGCACAACCCAAGGATAAGGATAACAGAATCAAAGCACACGACACAATTAAACACTCAGCCTTAATAGTATGGCAATGGAACTGCAGAGGTCTCACACCAAACCATGCTGAACTTATAGCCACACTGAACAACCTCGACCATAAACCAGACATCATCTGCCTACAGGAAGCAAAATTATCAGCATCGTGCAACAAACCCACAAAGATAAAGGACTATGACACCAGCTACCACAAATATCGACCAAACGCAACCCGAGCTGGCGGACTAGCAACATATGTACACAACGCAATCCCAGATGCAACTGAACTAAATCTGCACGACCCCACGCAAAACCCACACCTTGAATTCCAAGGAATCCAAATCAAGATAGGCACCAGGACCATAAACATATACAACATCTACGACCCACCAACACATCATGTAGATTCCACACAAATTTTACAACAAATTATACAACCAACGAACAAGAACAACATTATCTGTGGGGACTTCAACGCCCACAACATAGACTGGGGAAACACCCGTACGGATATAAGAGGCAACAGACTGAAACAATTTATCACCAAAAACGCACTAATCCTACTGAACAACGGCACACCTGCAAGAATAGACACTGCAACTGGAAAACTTTCACCACTCGACCTAACAGTGATAACACAACCACTCGCACAAATCTCGGAATGGGAAGTGCTCCAACAAAGTACAATGGGAAGCGACCACTTCCCACTACAAACAACTGTTTACCTAAAGCACTCTAAGGAAACCCACTTCAACCCACCGAAATGGAAATTAGAAAAAGCTGATTGGGACCTTTTTCCCAGAACATATTAAGGAACATACAACTCAATGAGCTCCAAAGTATAGATACAAACATCTACTACAGGAACCTCACATAAACGCTGCAGCACGAGAATCCACCCCCATGACCAGCGGGCAACTAGACAGTACATCAGGGAAAAAAACAAGCACCATGGTGGACGGAGCAGTGCAAAACAGCAATAGAAGCAAAGAAGAGGACACTCAACAAATACCGTAAAAGCAGAACAGCCGCAGACCTACTCACGTACAAGAACCAAGAGGCCACCGTTAAAACGTGTTCTTAGGGAAGCGAAGCATAACTCATGGAGGGAATATTGTTCAACACTCACACATACAACCAGCACCAAACAGGTATGGATCAAAATCAGATCCATCAAAGGATACAAATCTAAAACAACACCCAAAATTGAGGGAACACAAACCAACCAAGAGAGAGCAACGAGACTGGCACAACACTTTGCACAAGCCAGCAGCAACCAAAATCACGCGCCGGAATTCACGACTAAAAGACAGCGTATGGAGAGTACCTATCCACAACTATTCACGGATCAACACACTGAAGAGCAACGGAACAACACACCATTAAACGACCAATTCACACTCCTCGAATGGGAACGAGCACTACAACACAAAAAACCAACAGCACCGGGAGAAGACAACCTAGGCTATTCGATATACAAACACCTACCACCAAATATACAACAGATAACGGTACACCTAATCAACCGCATATGGGAAACAGGGCAAATACCTACAGCATGGAAACACGCGATAATAATCCCCATCCCAAAATACGACAAAGACCCAAAACACGTCACTTCATACCGCCCAATCTCCCTCACAAATTCGATCTGCAAGATAATGGAAACGATGATTACCAACAGGATTAAACACCATCTGGACGACAACAAAATACTCACGGAAAACCAGAGCGGGTTCAGAAACAGAAGGTCCACCCTTGATCAACTGGTACGACTGGAAGCGGATATCAAACTCGGCTTCAACGCCAACAGAAAATCCAACAGGCATCTATTAGCCATATTCCTCGATCTCGAGAAAGCTTTCAACCTCGTCTGGACTAAGGGACTCATCCCTAAACTCAACCAACTCGGAATCAACGGAAAAATGCATCGATGGATCGAGAACTTTCTCACCGGACGGAAAATAAAAGTAAGGATCGGCGACAAAACATCAGGAACCTACACGCTAGACAACGGCACCCCGCAAGGAAGCGTAATAAGCCCCACCTTTTTTAATATTATGGTAAATAATCTCTCCAACTACATCCACAACTCTATCGCGATGTCCCAGTTTGCTGATGACAGCGGAATCTGGAAATCAGGGAATCCCAAGAACCAAGAATTCATCAACAACCTACAGCACAACCTCGACGCCATCGCAAAATGATCAACTGACTGGGGGTTTAAAATCTCAGGGGACAAAACAGTAGCTATGCTATTCTCACCACCAGCCAAACGCAAACTCACGAAACCGACCCTATACCTACAAGGACAACCCATCAAATACGTCACGCGCACAACCTTTCTTGGCATGACCATCGACGAACATCTCACCTGGAAACACCACATCACCGACCTAATACACTCGAGCAAACGGGACACCGACTTAATAAATACCTACGAGGAACAACATGGGGAGCTGACCAACAAACCCAGCTCATGCTATACAAGGCTCTAATAAGATCGAAACTGGATTATGGCTGCCAGATATATGACTCAGCCAACAAAACACTACTAAAGAAACTGGACGGCGCACAATACAAAGCCCTGAGGCTATGTACCGGACTACTGCCCAACACGTCAAAAGACGAGATACAAGTTATAACGGGAGACCTACCCCTGCAACTACGAAGAGAAGAACATATAGTTCGATATGCAATCCGATGCTCCATCTTACCTGACAACAACCCAACAAGGACAGCCTTCCGCAGCTGCAACAAGACATTCAACTCTAAACTAGTGCCACATCCCCCAGCCTGCCATAAAGCACACTCCCTCAAAGAAGAACTACAAATAGCTAGCCTGGAGGCAGAACAACACAAAATTACTGATCCCACACCATGGAGGAACAATAAACCCAATATAAACCTGTCTATCAAATCCCTGGAGCACAAACATCACAACCCCTGGAAAATACTCACGGCCATCAATCAAATCCTAGAGGAACAATACTCCAACCACATCAAGATCTACACGGATGGATCGAAATCACGGGAAATAAACCGCACTGCCGCGGCAGTCATAATACCAGCACACAAACACAAAATAGAATCCCGACTACCCGACGGATGCTCCATCTACACGGCAGAGTTCTGGGCCATCAAGCAAGCACTAGCGGATCAAACAACAAAACAGCAACAGCTACGTCATCATCACGGACTCGCCTAGTGTATTAACAACATTCCAAAGAGGATCTACCAGAACCAGGAGCAACATGCTGCAGGAAACGATGCACCTGCTACGAGAACTGGAATCGAACCAGTATCTAGTGGAATTCCTATGGGTACCCTCGCACATCAACCTATCTGGGAACGACAAAGCAGATCTCGCAGCCAAACACAGTCTACAACAACTAGAAGTCCAAGACATCCAATACAGCGTCAGGAACTATACAGCCTAGCCAGACTACAGATCAACAACAAATGGCAAACCCAATGGAACACATCCAACAAAGGGAGAACGCTCTACAACATACAGAAACAAATATCCAGAAATACTATCACTCCCAAAAAGCTGAGCAAACAGGAAGTACAGGCCATAAACAGACTCAGAACAGGTAAAACACTAATCCAGGCCAACCATGTAGATGAATCTACGGATACCAGGAACTGTCCGCACTGTACAACCACACAGACTTTACACCACATCTTCAACGAATGCCATGCCTATCAAACCCAGAGGAATTCACACAATATCAACAACGTATTGGAGCACCAACGACTTACCCGGAACTGCTAGACCAAACAAGGAACAAGAACATTGAGCTCACCTATGCCAACGTAATCTACTTTCTCAGAACCACAAACATATTCCGGACCATCTAGGGACCATGGACTAATGGCTGGCTGCGACTCCAAGCTGCATGAGACAAACTAAAATTCTAACACAACCAATACAGTAGGTACCGAAATAAAGACTAAAACAATCATACACGAACATATCTCTGGCCCAATAGGGAAGCACACGACCTAATTTTAATAACGAAATCTCAGCATGCACAACAGAAACACCACCAACTAACATACATTGCAGCCACTCTAAACAACAACAAAACCCAAAACCCTCCCTCGCCAACCCTGCATGACCCATTAATTGTGTATGTGTGTGGGGGGGGGGATATTTTATTCAATTATTATTATAAAAAAAATCATATATATATATATATATATATATATATATATATATATATATATATATATATATATATATATATATACGACTACCCAACTTGCGCGATAGGGGAGTACACTGTATCCTACTAACTTGCCTGGAGCGGGACACACTGACAGACGAACTAACATATACAGGATAACGGAGCACAAGGGTCACGGAAGTCCAACGGCACTACCACAACGCTTCCTGAAGGCATAACCCACTATACACACACGGGATGCTACAACAGAAAAAGAAAACAAAGAAGACTCAAATTATACGCCACCAGAGTCTACCACCAAGCGACAATCAGACGCAGGGTAATGTACAGAGAACTTAAGTACATTACCACTCAAAAGCAACTGGCCACTTCAAAAAGATACACATTGCCATCCATCCCCATTACCAAATTGAAAAGATATACAGAACTATAACATAAAATTTGCCAGACCCGCACCAAAGCAAGGGGCAGTCCAGGCCGCACTACCTGCTGCCCCATAAACCCCCCCCCAGACCCCACCGGACAAGCATAGCATAACCCGGACAAGCGTACGGAAAAACATAAAGGCAAGTGGCAGTCCAGAGAGGCCTACCTGCTGCCACACAAACCCCCATCCCCACCGGACAAGCATAGCACACCCATGCACGGACAAACTCAAAAGGCAAGGGGCAGTCCAGGAAGCGCTACCTGCTGCCCCATAAAACCCTACCGGACAAGCACAGCACATCCATATCGAGCTGCAATTCCTCCTCGCAAGAAGGAGATATTGCAGAACACAGCTCGATTGGACACCCAACCCTCTCCTCACACCTCCCGCAAGACAAGCGAACGGGCACAAAACCGGTGCTAGGGGACCATACTAGCATACAACTGGGTGAGATCCTGGTAGTCGCAAGCCCATGCTGACGAAACAGATTCCTCACTAACACCTCCGTTAAAGGGACAATGTGGGGCTTGAGAGAGAGGGCCCAATTCTCACAAAACCAAAGGTCTTCACTTTGGCTCATGAAGACCAAACATAAAACAACCATGATCCTTTCGACCCCTCGCCTAAAACAAAAATAACCAAACAAATTCACCAATTACGTATAATAATTATGGAAGGGCAAACCTTCCCCCCAGATTGGGAAAGAATTTCGGAAAACGGACAAGTACACCATGTACACAAAATTCAAACTAATACAATATCCAACGCTCCAAATTCATAACTTATCAACTGCTCGACCAATTGAATGGGTGGCCTACACAACATTGGTATAAGGATGTCCATTAGCATAACTGGACTAGATTCGACAACAAAACTGGCCCCCGCCGTGGGGCCGGGTCATCTGGTGGCGGGTTTTGTGGTGCCTTGTATGGCTGTCTCGGTGATGCTTTCGTGCGTTTGGCGCAGCCTTTTCTGGGTCTCCTTTCCGCCTTTCTTCGCCGTCGCTGTCGCTGTGGGTGCAGACTGAAGGATAACATGTCAAAGGTCAAGGGTCGTTCGTTGTGTACAAGGCCCAGCACAAGGGCTAAAAGCCCAGCACGGGGCTAAGTGCCTCTCTAGGGGAGCAATGTTGCCCAGCCTGGGGCAGCATCCCACCAGGGCCGAGTGCCCCCTAGAGGGGCTATCGCCCAGCCAAGGGCAGAGAGCCCCGAAAGGGGCCTCAGGTCCAGCCAGGGACTGAAACAAGTCGTACAAGCACAAAAAGTGCATAAGCGACTATAATCCCTCATGATGATCATTCGCGCCATCATTCATTCATTCATTCATTCAGACAGACAGCTCAGCTCAGATAGATCTCAGACGATCATTCAAGATGGACGCCGGAGACGACGGACGTGCGCCACGCTGCTGCCGATATCAATAAAATACATCGGATTTGGACTCCAAGGAACACAAGAAAAAACAACAAAACAGAGGAATAGGATATATACACGGGATTTATTAAAGGATTTCACCGAAATTGAGATTCCAGGACTACAAACAGCAATCAACACAGCAAGCACATGGCTGCAGCTGCAGGGGGTCACTCCCCAGAACAAAGGAACAAAGGAAAACTGACCATGGACTGGACAGACTACACAACTAACACAACGAGCCAGGAAAAGGATTCATTTTATAAGTCTCAATTCCACTATTTACATTAAATTAAATTGATGCTAAACCTAACTCTAGTTAAACGCCGTTTCATCAATAAATCATGACCCGGTCTTAAAGGACAATATAGTTTAACATAAATGACCGTATATCAATAATAATTTATTAACATTTAAATCCACTAAAATTTATCCACACAAGCAGCAGGCAGGGTGAACCCTACAAATTGGTTTCGAGCAAGTTTTACAAAAATAAAGGTTCCTACAGGGGCTGAAAAATAAGGTCAATAACGCTAAACAGAACCTCCTAACTTTTATTATTACCGTATAGTTTGAAAAACGGATAATAAATCGTTTGGTTTAGCTCATTTTTGTTATTTTATTTTTGACTTTTTGTTTTTTATGTTATAAGGCGTTTAGTTTACTCGCCGGATCACTCAATTTTTGTCGGCCACCCTGCCGGCTGCTGTAAATTAAACAGCCAGTATAAATATTATTAATAATGGTCGTTATAGGCGAACCACATTCAGCTAGATTAGCAAGAGAGCGACTAGAAGCAATTAGAAAATATATACCTGTTCGTGATGCTGTCAAGCAACAATTACAACAACGACAAGAATCTCATGTTGAATTTGAAGAGGATACAAAACAATTATTTAAACCAATTACAGAGACAACTAAACCTCTTCTTCCTGTTTTAGAGAAAACCGCTGAGGCAACTGAAAAAATAGCAGAAAGAACAAAACAGACAAAAAAACTTTTACGTGAGCTTCCAGCTGACATAGCTGCTGCTCAACCAATATCAACGGCGCAAAAACAAAAAATTCTCTCAATGAGCAATGCTGAGCTACTTGATAAATTTAATGAGGACTTCACTGAGGCAATTAATAGCATTAAAAACTTTGACGATTTAGCTAATTTTGCTGCTATGAGTTTTGGTCGGAGGGATAAATTCTTAAAGCCTGATCATCAAAATATCATTAAATCCCGTGAACAATGGCAAAGATTACTATACCGCATACGTGCTGACGTTGAGCAAATTAAATTAGATGATGACATATCCAGAGATTATAATAGGAGTTTTAATTATTTCGTTAATTTAATAAAGGAAGAAGCAAGACAAAAAAGAGAAGAATCAAGACAAGAAAGAGAAGAAGCAGCAAAACAACTTAAAGAACTTAAAAAACGAGAAATGGAAGAAGCAAAAGAAGAAAAAAGAAAAACAAAAGAAGAAGCAGCAAAACAACTTAAAGAACAGAAACAACTAAAAGAGGAAAAAAAAAGCAAAAGAGGAAAAAGAAGCAAAACCAAAACAAAAACATACAAAAAGAACACAAGATCCTCCGCCTCCTTCTGAAACATTGGAATTACCACCACCATCACCACCACCACCATCACCACCACCACCATCACGATCAATATTAACTGAATCGAGCTTCGGAAGACCAAGGGGATTTGCTGCTTTTGAATCGAGGGAAATGGAAATGTATGAAAAGAGGAAAAAGAGAGAAAAAGCAGCAAGACTAGAATTCCTTAAAGAATTACTTGATAAATCTGATAAGGAAGAATTAATGATACATATGACGGAAGTGAGAGAATATAAACAGTATCTGATGGAACGATTATCAAAGGAGAAATATAAGCTTCCTAGAAAAGATTTACAAGAAAGAATAACAGAATTATCAGAATTTGAAGGAAAACTGAATTCAGGTTTAAAAGAACCTTCTACTGGAAGTGGTCTCTCAACTGGAGGTGATTTTACTCTATGTCCTAATAACGTTATCTCTGACGTTGAACGTCTGGAGATTCTCATCGGAGGAAAACGAGCTGGTAATAATTCTCCAGAAATAATTAATGAAGCGGCCGATATTTGCAGACGATTATTTACTGGCGGTATCATGGACGTTGATGTTTATCAGTCTCTTATTAATGAAATTGCCGATGACTACTATAGTGACTAAGTACGTAATTAAATATAATTACTATAATAAAATGATCGTACATAATACTCAACGTGGACCAACCATGGTCAGGGTAATAAATTCACGATTACCAGTATACAAAACAACCTACGGAGATGGACTAGGTGATGTTGTTCAGGGTCTATTTAGAAGGATAGCCCCAAAAGCAATACCGATCGCAAAGCAACTGGGTATGAAAGCTATTGATGTTGTTCGTGAAAAAGGTATTGGTGCTGTGGGTAATCTCGCTGGTAAAGCATTTTCAGCGATTAAAGATAGACTAACACGATTAATACGATGAAATCCTCAACCACCAGTAAAATTGCCTAGTACTGAAGTAATGCCTGCAAATGTCAGTAAAATAATAAATCAAGTTGCAAATCAAAAACTAGCAGAGTTGGCTGATGTACCAATGTCAGAAAAAGACAAAAATATAACCGCTAGTCTGATAGCGGGAAGTGGTCTTCGTTTTAGACGATAATAAATATAATAAATATGTTTAAGCGCATATCTGATCCCGCATTCGACATGGACGCACCAGTACTCAAAGATGAGTCTGTGCGTGATTATCAATATTATTCTTATGACGCTCGAATTCCAGATCAGCGTGGATGAATTGAACTACAAGTTCAGGATACAAGTAGGTATTTCTTACCCGCTGAGGCGTTTATTGAGGTTGAAGGTGAAATTTTAAAAATGGATAATACTGCATATGGAGCCAATGACAGATTTAGTTTTGTTAATAATGGTATCATGGCGTTATTTGACAGTGCCACTTATATGACTGATGGTAAAAATATTGAATCAATTCAGAAGGACGTTGATGTTGCTACAACAATATTGGGTCTAGCACGATACAGTGATGATTATTCAAGATCAGCTGGTCCATCAATGATGTTTGTAAAGGACGCTTCTGATCACCCTGACAACAGACAGTATAATTTGGTACAAACGGCACGGGATACTGCAGTCGATCCACAACCAGCCGGAATGATAGCCCGACCCGGTGCTGCATTTCCGTTACTGCACAGTATTAATTCAGATTTCAATTTAGGGTTTACAGCACGTCGATCAATGTTGAAAGGTAATAGGAGATTTTCATGTGCAATTCCACTTTCACACATATTTGGATTTTGCAGAAATGTCAGAAAAGTTATTTTCGGAGCTAAACATACTGTTGTACTCGTACGAAAGGCTACAGACGATGATGCAATATGGCATCCCGCTGGTGCTGATCCTGCTGCAACTGCTGCACTTCATGGTAAAGTAGTATTAACCAAACTTTCATTATGGATGCCGGTAATGACTCCATCAATACCTGAAGAAGATCGTCTACTCTCTTTTATGAATCAAGGTGGTAAATCAATGTTGTCATGGTTAACAATGACCACAGATGCTGTTCAGAGTGCAATTAATGGTTTATTTACATGGCAAATAGCCTCTCAACAGGGAATAGCAGCACCACGGCATATTTGTATTGCATTACAGAATAATGCACGAGTAAATAATCAACTACGTAGTATTATGATATTTGATAATCTTGGTGTTTCTGAAGTTTCTTTAAGAATAAATGGACATCAAGAACCATTTGAGGATATTTTACTGAATTTTGAACAAAATGATGTAGCACGTGTATATCACCGTTTAATGACGTTCATGGCCGTGATCAAAATATTGATACTGGTTTACAAATATCACAATTGGATTTTACAACCTTATATCCAATTTATTACTTTTCGCTCGAACATTTAGATTTAACCAGACAGTCAGTAGTTGATATACATTTTCGAGCTCGCGTGCTGAAGCCAGTAGGAGCAGTAGGACCACCAGTAGTAGAAGGTATTGACAATTACAGAGCAATTGCTGTCATACTCAGCGATAAATCGATGTTACTTGAAGGTGTTGGTGGACGAATGAGAGTCGTTGATGCTCCAGTAGAAAACATGTAATTAGATCGTTTATGAATATTATAATGTCATATAATCACGTTAGTGTTAGTCTGACTCCTGGTCAGATTAAAAGGATACAATCAGCATCAAAAAATAACTGTGGATTAAAAATATTGCTAAAGAAAGAGCAGATGAGCGGTTCAAATAAATTATCTCTTACGGAACGTCAGCTCAGGCATTTCGATGAAGCCAAAAAATCAAATAAAGGTACAAAACTTAATCTTTCTGCGGATGCCATTAAAGACATCATTAAGACGGGTGGTATATTTCCACTTCTTGCTGTTATACCAGCATTAATAGCCGCTGCAGCCCCAGCTGTTGCAAAAGCAGCTGCATTAGGCGCTGTTGGAACCGCTGCTGGAATGGCATTAAAGAAAGCAACAGGAAAGGGAATCAAAAAAAAGGGAAGGGGTCTAAGATTACCAGGGACTCCACATTCATGGTACGAAAAGGCCTAAGATTACCAGGGACAGTTTACTAATATCTCCTATGTCCAATTTTGATTTACTAGATGCTGCTAAAAAATTAAAAATAAAAAATTTTAGAGGAGTTTTCATGCGTGATCAATTACCAAAACAACCAAACAATATTGAAACAGGTATTATTAATCTCGATGAAAATTCTGGTCCAGGCACGCATTGGGTCGCTTATGCAATTGATCCACGTGGAATTATTTATTTTGATTCATATGGACTAGCTCCACCAAAAGAATTCTTAAAGTATATTAGCGGCTATCAAAGTACTCCAATATGGTATTCAACGTTACCAACACAAACATTAACTGATCCACCAATATGTGGTCGAGAAGTACTTAACGTACTTGATGCTGTATCAAAATCAACAAAACCACCTCACAAAGTTGTACATGAATATACTACGACGTCACATTTAAACAGACATTAGTAAATATAATGGTGGATATTTATGGAAGATCTTCTCGTGGTAAAGGTCATCAGCAAGTTGATTTATCTAAATACGCAACTCTCGATCAGCTCAGAAATGAGATTGACGATTTATTAAACATAACCAGTGTGGATCAAAATGAAGTAGTTGTTTTTCAGGATAAGGAAGGACGATTAAAAACGAGCAATATACAACTACCAGATGTACTTATACGAGTTCCTAATGCGGTGGTTAATAATATAGTTACTTTTACTGATCATGGTAAAATACAAGATTCCGGTACGTCAGTCAGCGATTATATTAAGAAAGCTGGTGATTCGTTTACGGGTGGCATTATTATGAATCAAAATAAAATTATAGCTCTTGGAAACCCAGTCACAGATACAGACGCCCCAACAAAGAAATATGTCGACGATCAAGAATCTAAGTACGTATTGGCCAACGGCGGTATAATGCGTGCATTTTTTAATATGAATAATAATGGCATTAACAATCTTAGAACACCAGAATTTGATTTTGATGCTGCGACGAAGAAATATGTAGACGATAGCAACATTCCTATAACAACTTCGCTAGCTACAATCAATAATGAAATGACCACACTCAATGGTACTTTTACTAATCACGTACAAACTTTGTTAAATTTTCGTAGAAATATAAACAAAACCATTAAAGATTTTTTTGGTGATCCACCAATCGTTGACATAAAACTCTCCGACGTTAACATGAAAGTCAATGATATTGTCAGTGGAATACCTAATATTGTTCAAAAAACTAATCTGATTAAAATTCCACACAGACAAATTAAAAATGTCGTGTACACAGTAGCATCAGGATCATCAACATGGACACCACAAAATAACACACTCGAACATACCGCAGAAGTAACTGGGTTATACAGGTTATCTATATACGGTTCGGAAATTACTGCTGCCACTTCATTATCACCGAATGTATATCATAATCCTCTATTGGTGATGCTAACCAAGAACATCAAAGAAATCTTTACGTTAATATCAACGGAAATACCTCCGAGATGTTACTGGTGGTGCCTAGAATTCGTAACTGAAACTTAATTAAATGACGTTGTTAGTATAATGGATCAACCTCAGTCTCGTATCGACGTTCAACGTTACAGATGCAATCAAGTATGTGAGCGTCTGACTAAACTAAATAATTTTATCGATTATTATAACACAAAAATAAAAAAATACAAAAGGCGTATAGTTGTCATCGATGTAGTTGTTTACTCGGTTTCTGCTGTTATTGCTGGAACAGGATTATTATTATCAACATTGACGATGACAGCACCTACTGTTATAACCATCATTGTTTCAGCATCAACGACTATTGCTGGTGTTCTCGGTATTATAGCCAAAAAGATAGATACCTGTACAAATTCTAAATTGCACGATTATATGATTAAATTACATACAGTGGCAGAGGCATGTTCTAAACTATCTTTGTACATTTCTTCGTGTGTCAGTGATGGTGAAATATCCGATACTGAATTCGCGATGATGATGAAAACCTATGATGACGCATTTAAGGTGATCGTCAATGATTTTAACGAATTAAATAACAACAATAATAATAATGACAGACAGGGAGTTACTTCAGCAGATCGTTACTAATACGACTCCGTCAAAAACCACTATGATATCATTAAGTTCAACCAATCCTGAGTTTAGTGTCAATTTTCCAACATCAATTCCAGCAAAGGAAATAGCATTAGCACAGTTATGGGTTTATTATAGCTGGCCCAATATTAGATCAAAACCATTTGGTGGACTACAGCCAAATAATTCATTAATATTCGCCAATAAGAATAAGCCTGATGGAACTCCTGATTGGCAAGTAGTTGCTATTCCAACGGGCAGTTATCAAATAGAGCAGATTAATGATGAGTTCCAACGCAGAATTAAATCTATTACAGGAAAAGAATCCAAAATAGCAATTACTGTTTACGAACCAACATTATCAGCGGTTATTGAAATAAATTCCCCTGATTATTCCGTAGATATTTATCAAAGTTCGATTAAATCAGTATTAGGATGGCCTGAAGTTCCACCGGTTTATCAAGTACCACCAGAACCACAACGATCTGATTTCGTCGTAGATGTTAAAAAATATATAAAACCTCCGGAATATCGAAAAACTTATCCGTTTATAAAAATTTCAGACTATCGACAAATTTATCCGTTTGTAGATAGTCATCCGGATGCTCATCTTGATTATGCATAGTATACTTATTTTATAGATTTTGTTCGGGGTAAAGGTACAACAAGAATAGCAACAATTAATGTTGAAGAAATTAACTCAAAATCAAGACCAATTAAATCTGAACACGGACGTGGTCTTAATGATCTAAGAAATTTATTTTCCAGCATCGGCACTTCCTACAACGATGACTTAAAAAATCAAGTAATTGAGGTTGACGTTTGAATCAGGTTGCATCAGACTTAGAATATGTAAATAAGGCTATCGTTGATAGAGAAAAAACATTAAACGCACGGGAAGATAGATTTCTTAGTACTTATATAGTTAATGAAGATGATCCTATTCGGCGTGTAAGCAATAAACGTTTATTTAAAACAGTATTTCTTAAATATTATGGAATCACAGAAGAACAGCTACCAACATTTGTAATTCCTGGTTTTAACTCTGAGGAGTTAAAGAAGTCAGTTAATGATCTTATTGATGAACATTTTAAAAGAATATGTGATTCATGGAAAAAATTAATACCTACACCAACCATTCTTAAATATAATAATGATCCACATGGTGGAGGTCGCCATATCTCACCTGGTATTGTTAATATAACATCTACGATCGCGGTCAATCTAGTATGTGACGTAATTGATGACAGTTATCAAGTAGATCTTTCAAAGTCTAACCAGGCCCAACAGGGGTATATACTATATACATTCAGTCCTAAAGATCCACCCGGGTGGTTAATTGTATCTGAGCCAATTAATCCAGTTTATCCTACGTGTACATAATCCATTATTATCAAGAATAAATTTCAAACTTACTGACCAGGCAGGAAACATTTTGGATCTAAGACAAGAGTCTCTTAATATTAATTTGTATATACGCTCGTAGAACGTCTGATTAAATAATCAGGGGCAAAAAAATAATCTGATGAGTAAATATATGAATAATAATCAATTTCTATGATTAAAGCAATTGTATATATAATAAAGCGAGATAACTCGGCTATCTCTCTCTGCGGAGTAAATTAAACGATTATTTCCCTTACTACTACGTCGTTACCTGTACAAAACCAGTTGTATATACGTGTATAGCGTATTAGTCCGTCTGTCTGTTACCTTAACGAACTATAACTCATACGTGCAATTATTTTATAAATTTTGAAAAATTGAAATACAGTTCTACATTCTATTAGTAATACAAGTCCTGTGAGATAGCGCAAATATTTTTTATATACTTAAATTTAACTGTATTATTGATAAGAGAGCGATGGCCGAAGTGGTAAGACGGTTGGATGTAGATCGAAGTTATGCAGACTCTCGTGTGTTCGAGTCTCCAAAATTGCTAAAGATATTTTATCTTGCATTTGGCGACGGATGCTATTTAGTTGGGAGAACCCGGAGCATTTCCTCGAAATCCACAACAAACAAAATACACTCTCCTACCATACACCCTTGAGGGGTGTACCTCTTACACTCCCCGGGGTTTTGTATTTGGGGGAGAGTGTACAAAATCTGTTGGACGTAGACAAGATTCCCCCGTCATCACCATTTGTATATATTTCATAACCATACAATCATATGTCATTAGAATAAGTTTATATGTAACCTCTGATCCTGCTAAGATGTTGTTTGACAACTTAGGGGATCACATGGGGTTTGTGCTGTCCTTAGAATTAAGTCCTTAGAATTAAGTTTATGTTTGTGCCGTCTGCAAAAAATATAATCATAATCATAATCATATGTATATATAATCATAATCATACAATTATGTGTTTGTACCGTCCTCAAAAAACAGTCCCCTGACCTTCTGATCCTGCTAGGATGTCATATGGCAACCTAGGGGTTCACATGGGGTTATGGGGACTACATTTTTTTAAATAATTATTCAGAGAGACTGATATTATTTTTTATTTTAAAGAAATAATTATTATATAATGAACCAAGAAAATATTAACGATATTATTTCTGCTATTAAAAAACTAAAACATAATGGAATAAATCTCTCTGATAATCTTGATCCTGAGAAAATATTATGTGATTATGAAATATTAAAACAAAGAAAAATCGACAATAAATACACATTACCATCCAATTATAAATTCGTAAAATTAATCTATCAGTCTATGTTAGAATCCTTGGCGGTGGTAAATGAATAGCAGGCAAAGCTATTTGCGCCTCTTGCACGTTCGATCGAAAATATCAGATCCGAACTGTCTCGTGAATACGAGAAAAAGAAGATTGTGGACAATCGTGTAATGCAATTAAGAAAGATTATGTTATTTGATTCTGTCAAAAATGAAAGTGACACAGAGAGCAGCGACGGTGAAGGTACCCATGGCAAAATATAAAGTCGAACTATATACAGTAAAAAAAAATATTTATTTGTTTTTGTTTTTTGTTAGGAAGACAGAGTTAGATATATTCAAATATTATCGGCTGATCATATTTTATTGAAAATGTTGATCTAATAATATTATCTGCAACACGTTTTACTGAAGCAGGATTGATGCTAAAATGTTTTGCAGCCGCATTAATTGATGGGAAAGTTATTTCCTGTCCTGTCTGTATATTTACAGACCTAATAACTCTTGCGTCCTTAAAATGATTATTAACGCCATTTTTTCCACGTGAAGAATTCTGACTAGGTGTAATAGCTTGCAGGTTAGATAGATTATTATTCTGTGGATCTCCATCAATATGATCAACTACAAGTCCATTTTTAACTACTCCAAAATAACATTCGAATATGAATTTATGAGATAGATATTTTTTCCTCCCAGCGGTAAATCTAAAATAACCAGTATTACTAATATTACCGACTGGTTTTTCAATCTGCTGTTTCTGATCACACCATCTCGGGATGCTTCATAATTTTTTATTATAGGATGTTTCACAAATTCGTTTTGCTCCATTTATATATATAATATTATTTGTCTAAATCATTGTTTTGAAATCGAACCAGATAATCTTCTACGGTTTTTATAGGAGATTTACCTGACGATGTATTATTTTTTTTGTCATAATATCGTTTTAGTTCCCTGTATTTTTTTCCGCCACATTTTAGACACAATTGAGTTTTTCCTCTGACTCCAACACCGCATTGAACACACGGTATTGGTCCTGTACTTCCATTTTTGATACTTTGCGCATGATTTCCGCAGTATTTGTTCACGCACGATTTATTACAAGGAGAAGTATATCCAATTTTGAGCCAAGCACATTTGTTCTTTGTTTCAAGCATATATATATATATATATATATATACTAAAATTTTAATTTAAATACTTGTCTTAATTATATGAACGAATTATCGGCAATTGAACCTAAAAGAGCTAGATTTGATCTTGACAGACTATCAGAATATAAATTTAGTACTTTGATGCAAGATCTAACTTTAACGTATGAGGATGTAACCGAACGTATTCGTGAAGCCAAGAAGGAATTTCGTAATAGTGGCGCTGCTCATGTATGGTCAACATTCAGAATCGGAAATGTTACTAATATAATGAATGCCAAACGAGGAAAAGTAATTAATAATCACCTTGAAGATCAAAAATATTTTATTTTAATAAAATTTATTGTAAATACAGAAGAAGATACTTGGATTATTCGTGACAAGCGCGATCCAGTACGCATACAATCAGGAAATAATATTGTTCTTTTGAGTAATAAATCTAAACCCGGAATACTAACCGGTGTTGATAAGGCATATTACGAACGTGCATATCCAGTTACTGCAGTTGTATATGCAATATATCCGCTTAATAATAAACCTGACGTCGGGGATCTAAAGCCTATGAGATTGTCAGAGTCAAGAATAAACTGTGTAGCTGAACGAGTTACAGAACATTTTACAAACGCGATACGTGGTAACGGTTTAACAGATTTACGACGTAAAAAAATAAACACATGGGCAGAGGCGGTCAAAGATACTGGAGCATCTATTAAAGATGTTGCTGATCTAGAAAAGAAATTAAGATTTCCAATAACAGTAAAGACGCTGACAGGAGAGATTTTATATAAACCAAAATACATAAAAAATGGAACTCCTATAGATATTATTGATCATAATTCGCATGCGTGGACCTCAGCAGTAACAATATTTCCACGAGATAGAGCGGTTAAATTTTATGATGGTCATATATTTGATTTTATCAAAAATATCAGCAAAAGTGACCCTGTATCTGTTTGGTTATTTCAAAGTTCAGAATATGATTATTACGATCAGTTTGTACGGCCTAATGGTGATATTTACCGTACAGAATCTCATAATGTAGAAATGGAACATCTTGCGCTGAAATATTCTTCAGACGATGTCAAAGTTAGACTATTATTAAATAATTGTTTTACAGTTCCATCTGTAGCGGCTCATTTCGCTCAGGAAAAAAATTTATGGAAACCAACACGATCGGAATTTCTTGAAGATATTCATAAAAGCTGGGTAGAATATGGACACGGAGGATTGTGGAATACCAAATATAAGTATAATGACGTTATCTCCGCTGATATGGTAGCATGTTATCCTGGAAGTTTTCTTGGATACGGAGAATGTTCTTAATACTTTAAGAGATTCGGACATCCATCACACGAGATGACCAGGGTTGCGATAAACGGACATTTACCAGAATTTGACTTAACCGGATTTGCTCATGTAGAATCATTCGAATTTGCAGAAAATCTCCATCCGATTACTTATGCTTGGTTTGGAAGACATTTTTCAGAAAAATGTTGGGTTCCAATAGTACTATTGCGATATATGCTTGATGCTGGAATTTTAATATCTTTACAGGTGAGTGAGGCAATTATATCGTATAGTCCACAGAAGCAAGTTTGGTTACCAGAACCAAATAGATTTAATATTGATGATGCCAGGAAAGAATTTCCTAATCTTAATGAAGATGATATTATTAAAATTACTAATAATATACGTAAATGCAGAGACGAGCATGATGAAAAACTTGGAAAAGATCTTGGTAGAAAGATAATTGGTAAATTTACTCAAGGAGGAGCCTATGGTCATAAAAGACACTGTACAAGATTGATTATGGACGATGCTGAACTCGATTTTATAATCGCCGATACAACAGAAAAAAAACACATTTGTAAATCGAAGTAATGCTTATTTGTCAGACGGAACCAAACTAGGTACAATTGTGACTTATCTTGATGGTGACTCACCGCAATTTACTCATTTAAGATCATCTATGTTGGCATATGTTTCTATAAATCTACTGTCTATGATAAATAGATTTCCTCGTGATGCTGTCAGAGTCGCCACGGATTCGTTTTATATAAATAAAAAATATACAGATTTGTTAAAACCGCTACTTGGTAATGGTGAATGGGGATCATGGAGAATAAAACAGGAAAATATACTTAGTTATTCTGAATCCGCCGACGTTGAAATTAAGGAAATATATCACAAAAATAATAATCAAGTATCAAAGTCATCATCAGCATCTGTATATGATCCTGTGGCTAGACATAAGACTGTTTATCTTAATGGATGCGGTGGTTCAGGTAAAACAACTCGTGTGATTAAATTATTCATGAATAATAATTCAGATATAATTGTTTTGACACCGACACATAAACTCGCCAGAGAGATAAAAGAGCGAGGAGTAAAATCGTGTACTTATCATAGTTTCTTTAGATGGTGTGGAGACACATGGACTCCCGAACGAATGGGTGAGAAATATATACCTAAATATATTATATGGGACGAGATATGCACGGTGTCGTTAGAAATATTAAAAACATTTCTTGATTGGCTATTGACAAAGAATACTGCTGTAATAATGTGCGGTGATCATGGTCAACCACCACCTTTTATTGGACAGTCTCCACATGAATGGCTGAAGAATAACGTAGATTATTATGAGGAAATAAATGATGACCATAGAGCTATTGACGAACCGCTGAAGGAGTTTAAAAGGTTAATCAGACTACAACCAGACAGAGTACAATGTGAAATAATGCGAGGAGTAATTCCAGAGACTTCTATGAATGATTTTCTGAGTTTATGGAATCCCGCTGATTTAATAGTTGCAAGTAGAAAGATAGTTCGTGATGAACTACAGGATAAATTATTTTTGTTACATAAAGAAAAGTTTTCAGATCTACCTGTACCATTATGTTATCGCCCAAGCAGATACTCGACGACAGAATATTGATGTTGAAATTCCTGGTGGTGGAATACAGAATCTTGTCTTGAATGATATTATTTTAGTCGATATTAATGTCGTTGAGAATGCGCTGAATATGAATAAATCACCGTAGACGTTAGGATATGCTATAACTATTCACTCATCACAGGGGTTAACTATTTCTGATACAAATATTTGGATTATAGATGATCGGATTGAATGGTCGAATTTAGTCTATCTCGCAGTTTCTAGAGTCAGAAGAATATCTCAACTACATAGAGTTATTATGAATTTTACAGAAAATAATAATCAGACTGTTAATAATGACGTAATAAGAAAAAAACTATCTGGTTATAAGCAATGTGACAAAAAAAAAAATAAGCGTGACTTTGATATTGATACTGAATTTATTATAACACTAAAACAACGACAAAATAATAATTGTGCAAGTTGTAACTGTAATATGTTATGGCAATATTCGAATAATAATCCAAGACAATTTACCGTAGACAGAATTAATAGTGATCTTGGTAATACACGTGAAAATGTGATGCTGACCTGTCTTGAATGTAATCGACGTAGAGGTTCTGGTTATGTAAATTGTATGTGGTGGTAATTGTGTGTCTTTAGGAATTACTTGTAACTGTTCACGCACAAATCCACGTTGAGGGGCTGTCGAATCTAATCTGTAGATTGGAGGTCTACCAGTGGATCTAACCACACTAGAAATTGTATGTGTAGTCACACTCCAGATAGGATCGGTTGCTCTTTTTTTACCACCTTCAAGTTCGCCAGGTTCATATAAATATCTTACAGTTACATTACCTAATACTGGTTGAGATTGTTGTCTGTCATTGCTACGGGGTATATATTTTTTTGTAATTGCATTAGAAGGTTTCATGGAAGTTGAACGAGTAATTTCGTTATTTAATGCAGCTATCACATTTGGTAACCTTGCAACCCATTCACGAGATCTCTCACCGGATTTAAAGTCAGTAGATATTTCTTTTGCATATTGGTATCCAAATAACCGCTCGGCAAGTGTTCGATTAAATCGTTCAACAATTGCCTGATCACGATGAATTTCAGTATGTCCTCGTCTGATTTTAACGTTATGTTTCTTCATCAACGATAATACTGTACCAAGAAATTCTTTGCCAGGATCAACCTGTAATAACTGTGGCCATCGCAAAAGTCCTCGCTGATAAATTCGTTCAAATGCAGATGCAACTTCAAACGCTGTCTTTGTTGATAATGGTTCAGCATCTTTATATTTACTTGCAACATCAACGACAGTTAATGCGTATTTGTACGTGCGTGACTTTCGTCCACGTGTTTTAATAGTATCATGTGGTAAAAACAAAATATCTGCTTGATGAACCTCATTAGGAACACTGACATCAAAATGTGAATATTGAATATTTTTAGGTGGTGGTAGATAAATTTGCCATATTGCCTGTCGTGCTAACCACGCTGCAGCAACAGAACGTGAGACTTTTGCTGCTTCAGATAATTTAGTAATCGCTGATCTGCCTCTCCAATATCCTCTTGGGCTATAATAAATGGATTCCATTATAATATTTATATAATTAATTACCAGCCCCTAACATTATTTTACTTTTCATGGCAGATTTTACTAGAAAACTAGCTAGTTTTTCTCTAACAGATTTATTTGGTATAGAATTTAATGCATGAATCAATTTTACATCTGCGAGATGCCTTTGTTGTAAATCTTTACTTTTATACGCAACGTCATGAACATGACACGCTTGATCAATCTTATTTATTGGATACTCTCCTGATCTTGGTTGATCTTGATCATCAAGTCGGATATCAAGTCGAGTTCCAGGACCACAATAATTATATCCAGGAAGATGTTTCTCACCGGGGTATTTAGCCCATGGAGTTCCTGGTAATTTTCCTAATAAAGCGGCAATATCTCCACCTGTCTTTGTTTTAACAAATTTGTATTTCTTCGTGCCACATTTTACACATTTGCCTGTCAGAGCACGTCGTTTATTTTTCGTTGTTATTGTAGTTAATTCAGCAGTGGGTGTAGATGCTCTACATCGAACACAATATAGATCCATATTATTTATTATATGGATATAATTGACTTTTCGGCGACACGAAAACAGGAGCCAGTGAAGCATCATCCAGCATTACCAAGTTCGATAAGGATGATTATAATAGGGCCATCTGGATCAGGTAAAACACAACTATTATTAAATTTAATAATGCGATGGTTAAAATGGAGTAAACTGTATTTAGTAGCACCATCTGTAGATGATCAACACTGTTAGGAAGTACTTAAAGGTTTTAATGAAAAAGCGAAATTACTGAATGAAAATGGTGATGATGTTGTTGATTTTATCACCGATATTGATGAAGCCCCATCTGTAGATGACCTAGATGGATTTATTAATAATTTAGTGGTGTACGATGATGTTATGTTGGACAGACAAATCCAGCTAGAATATTTTCTCGAGGTAGACACAAGAATACAGACGTGATTTATGTTACACAACGAGATACACAAATACCTAAAGTGATCAGAGATAACTGCAATATTTTAGTCGTGTTTAATGGAGTAGATAATTATACTTTACAGAATATTTATTATACTTGGTGTTCAGGGGATATAGACATGATTAAATTTAAAAACTTTTTTGCTCAAGCACAAGCTGTTCCGTTTGGATTTATTACAATAAATCTACATGACCCAAGATCTAGATATCGTATAGGTCTGGATAAAATCTTTGGTTAATTACAGCAGCCGGCAGGGTGGCCGACAAAAATTGAATGATCCGGCGAGTAAACTAAACGCCTTATAACATAAAAAACAAAAAGTCAAAAATAAAATAACAAAAATGAGCTAAACCAAACGATTTATTATCCGTTTTTCAAACTATACGGTAATAATAAAAGTTAGGAGGTTCTGTTTAGCGTTATTGACCTTATTTTTCAGCCCCTGTAGGAACCTTTATTTTTGTAAAACTTGCTCGAAACCAATTTGTAGGGTTCACCCTGCCTGCTGCTACACACATACTCCGCCACAGTAAAACCGAACTATTAAACCATTTCAATCCCTAGCTTTCCAACAAATTCTGTACAATTAAGACAAGAAAAGGATCGAAATCTACCAAGTCTAACAGCCAATCAAATCCGTCTTTACATAAGCCCCAACCCCACCTCAACCAGCCCAACCATCCAAACTTTCAATCCCAGTATAAACCCTACTAACAATTAACACTCAAGGCCCCACCGACCCCACACTAATAATTAACAAACTATCAATACCGGGACAACCCCACTACTAAATCACAAGATACCCAATATGCAATATTAAAACAATGTGCAATGACACACACCACTATCATGCAAAATTTTAAAATACTTTAATATTATTTATTTAACTCCAAAATCTTGTGTTTACTAATTATTTCAACTCACTTCAATCCCTTTCAAAACATTAAATTAAGCTATTTCAGAAATATCCTGTTAAATACTTAATCGAGGTATCCCTCTCATTAATAGTAACATGCCCCTCAGTTCAACCCATAGGATCGTAACATACAGTATTCGGCGCAGAAGTAGGTCAAACCCCGCAAGCCAATTGTATACACCCATCAATGAGGCATCTTATTACTAATATACCACTCGCTACTAAACCGCAACTTGAATACATGGATATCGAAGTATACGGTATGGAATTAGTTTCCCACACTAAAGTACTTGTCGTAGAACAGCGCTAAGGACGTACTAAAACCACCTTATAGAGGCAGTATTGGACGTAAGGCTAGGGGATGTATACGGTCAAATCTGAACGGAGAATTGACTATACTCGACAATCTTCACCACAGGAATAAACCCAAAATGATAAAACAACCCAACCCCTTATACTTCAAACAACAATTTACTTCATCAATATATAAAATAAGGAATGAAAAAAGATAAAACAAACAAACATACAGAACAGCAAATACAATTATTTAAATTATACTTATTTACTAACAACAATAACAAACGGACGGATACTACTAGAACGAACAAACACCAGGAAAAGGAAGGATTTACAGCAACGAAGTACAGGAACAGCGGTAACTGATGCAGGAAATAAAGAAGAAACCAACCCAATAAAGACAATAAAGAATACAGATACCAAGCGGAAACAATTAAAGAAGATTTGACTAAACAAGAAAAACAGTAATATCTATAACAGAAGAAGAAAAGAAAGAAGACACAAATAATACGCCAATGGAGTCTGCCATCAACCGATTAACAGAAACAGGAAATGTACAGAGAAAAGATGTACATTGCCACTCAACAGCAAATTGCCATTTGAAAAGATGTACATTGCCACTCAACAACAAATTGCCATTTGAAAAGATGTACATTGCCACTCATCACCAATTCGCCAATTCGGAAAGATTCAAATAACTATTCAACAAAATTGCCAATAAGCGTCAAAGCAAGGAGCAGTCCAGGCCGCACTACCTGCTGCCCCACAAACCCCCACCAACCCCACCGGACAAGCATAGCATACCCCGGACAAGCACACGGACAATAACAAAGGCAAGTGGCAGTCCAGAGAGGCCTACCTGCTGCCACACAAACCCCCCTCCCCACCGGACAAGCATAGCATACCCCGGACAAGCGCACGGACAATAACAAAGGCAAGTGGCAGTCCAGGGAGGCCTACCTGCTGCCACACAAACACCCCTCCCCACCGGACAAGCATAGCATACCCATGTACGGACAAACTCAAAGGCAAGGGGCAGTCCAGGAAGCTCTACCTGCTGCCCCACAAACCCCTACCGGACAAGCACAGCGGATCCATATCGAGCTGCATTTACTCCTCGCAAGAAGGAGGTATTGCAGTGCACTGCTCGAAATGGACACCCTCTCCTCACACCTCCCACAAGACAAGCAAACGGGCACAAAACGGGTGCTAGGGAAACCATACTAGCATATACCCGGGTGAGATCCTGGTAGTCGCAAGCCCATGCTGACTAAACAGATTCCTCACTAACACCCCCGTTAAGGTGACAATGTGGGGGTTGAGATAGAGGGTCCTAATTCTCACAAAACCAAGGGTCTTCACTTTGGCTCATGAAGACCAAACACAAACCAACCATGATCCTTTCGAACCCTCGTCTAGAACAAAAATAACCAACCAAATTCACGAATTACATATAATAATTACAGAAGGGCAAACCTTCCTCCAGATTGGGAAAGAATTTCGGAAAACGGACAAGTACACCATGTACACAAAATTCAAACTAATACAATATCCAACGCTCCAAATTCATAACTTATCAACTGCTCGACCAATTGAATGGGTGACCTACACGACATTGGTATAAGGATGTCCATTAGCATAACTGGACTAGATTCGACAACAAAACTGGCCCCCGCCGTGGGGCCGGGTCATCTGGTGGCGGGTTTTGTGGTGCCTTGTGTGGATGTCTCGGTGGTGCTTTCGTGCGTTTGGCGCCGCCTTTTACTGGGTCTCCTTTCCGCCTTTCCTCGTCGTCGCTGTCGCTGTGGGTGCAGACTGAAAAATAACATGTCAAAGGTCAAGGGTCGTTCGTTGCGTACAAGGCCCAGCACAAGGGCTAAAAGCCCTGCACGGGGCTAAGTGCCTCTCTAGGGGAGCAATGTCGCCCAGCCTGGGGCAGCATCCCACCAGGGCCGAGTGCCTCCTAGAGGGGCTATCGCCCAGCTAAGGGCAGAGAGCCCCGAAAGGGGCCTCAGGTCCAACCAGTGACTGAAACAAGTCGTACAAGCACAAAAAGTGCATAAGCGACTATAATCTTTCATGAAGATCATTCGCGCCATTCTACACAGAATACAAGATGGATCTTTTTAACAAGTTAACAGACAGTTGGTGGTGGATGATAGATGGAGTCCATGTGGTGGAAAGACTTCAAATGGAGTGGAGGTTTAACTAACTAACTATTTGAATTATACTGGCGTGCGCACACAAGTGCATGTGCCAGTTGTTAATTCCTGCACTGCATGATGTTAATTTTCCTTGAGGAACGGAATTGTGCCACATTCCCCAGGCGTTAATGCACTCAAGGAGTGCTGTTAATTTTGCCGTCAGGTAGCAGAACAATAAGTTCCATAGCTACCTGGATGTTAGGCCTACATGAGTGGGGATAGTTCCAGCACACACTCATGTTATTCAGTCTAGCTCCGAGTGGAGGTTTGAAGTCAGCCTAGACTTTATGACAAGTATGAAAGTAGCAAGTTATGAACTACAAGGCGTGATAGTGGAGGAAGCGGATACGTTGAGAGGCTTTAACTATCCAAAATATGTCAGAGTAGGCACCTCGAAGCAGACCCTTGATGTTGTCATCAAAATAAGGTGTTTTTTGGAAGACACATTCATTTTAACGGAATGGCTTTTGTAGAAAAAGGCTTAGAAAATATAAAGAAAGCGGAAGACCTGATGATAAAGATATTGGAAGAACAAGTAAAGAAGATCAAGGAGACCTGGGCAAAAGAGAGGAAGGAGAAGGAAAACAAAAAGAAGAAAGAAGAGTTTGACAGACTTAACAACAACTGGATGAAAATACAACAAAAATTTAGAGCTCTGGGACATCCTGACTGGATGCCAGAAGAAGAAAAGAAGAAGAAGAAGAAGAAAGGAATTATTGGGAAAATCAGGAGCTGGTGGAATAAGTGGAGAAGATAAAAGAAGAAGAACCCAAAGGCCCTTTTCAGGGCCACTTCATATGCCTCGAAAAGATATTAATTCTTTCTTGCCTAAAATTTTTTTTTAGTCG
>JAECUM010027967.1:0-15912 GCA_016617855.1 Megalonaias nervosa | reverse complement strand
ATATATATATATATATATATATATATATATATATATATATATATATATAATACTATAATACAGGTTAGAGAATTTTTATTTCTTACTCTACGGAGATTCAAACCCAGGTCCGAGGGTAAACGGCACCCATCGCCTTGCCTGAACACACCAGTCCATATTCCATCACGACTAAACACGCATCACCAAAAAATGATGCAACTGAATCGGTGTTACATGCACTCGTGTGTAGCAGACACACTCGCATGACGACCCAATAATTAATTCTCATCTATCTACACAGTCATTCCGGATTCGTATGAAAGAAATCAGGTTATATAGGATTAATTATAGAGAATTATAAATATAAACCAGACAGAAAGGAAAGTGCTATCCCTGGATCCTATAAGAGAATACTTGATAATAGTAGGAAGAATTAATATTTAATACAAATAATACTATTATAATAATACTACTAGGTACGAATTAAAAATTCTCTAACCTGTATGATATTATTTTTTGTATTAAATATTAATTCTGCCTGCTATTATCAAGCATTCACCTATAGGATCCAGGGATAGCACTTTCCCTTCTGTCTGGTGTATATTTATAATTCTCTCTCTCTCTCTCTCTCTCTCTCTCTCTCTCTCTCTCTCTCTCTCATAGGTCCAGAGACATCGTCGCATGATACAAGCGAAAATCCCCAACGCTCGTATTTTCGTGGATTTTCGCCCTTATCTAGCTATGATAATCCAGAGAGAGAGAGAGAGAGAGGTTTAAGAACAACAACATCAGCGCATTAAATACGTTACAGTATGTGTACTTACAGTATCGACAGGTTATTGGAACTATGTATCATTGATATTATGAACACTGTAAATAGATCCCAAGGAAAGTGTAAACATATGGTTACGTCGAACCATATTCTTGTGGGTTACTTGGTGCAAGTTCATTTGTAATGTTTTCGTCCAGCGCAATTTGTTTTTCTCGCTCACTCCAGATTTTTGCATATTTTCTTTTCCCTTACGCACGAGGGGGAGAGGGGAACGGAAAAAAGAAAGGATTCCGATGAAATTGTGTACAATTTTAATTTCATTTAGAAAACAGGGACTATTAATACTTGTTATCATTATTTTCATATTTCATTTTATGATTAATGAGTAGAAATTCATAATTAATATATATGCCTGCAGTTGAAAGAATTTTAATATATTTGTATTATTGCGCCATGGGCGGATCACAATTTGATATACCAATAGTATTGGTATATCAATTTGCTTTATACCAACACTTTAAAAGCCATTTTAGTTTTAATGTATGTATGTATATATGTTATATATGTAAAGAGTTGCAATTAGGTTCAAGCAGGAATGGAACCCGTGCCTACCTTCTATGAACCGTTGCTTAATTCCTTGGCATTATATGCTCTTTGTAGAGCTGTTTGAACCTGATAGCACTGATTTTACAGCATAGTGCAAACATACGAAGCGTATTAAAGACCATGTGGCTTCAGGTTAAGGATGTAGCATATCTATTTCCTTTTTGTGTGATTGTTTTTCGAAGGACGATTCTAGGAAAAAACAAACAGAGTTTAATGCTATTGTTTTATTCTGAATAAACATATGCATCTTGGGTAAATAATTTTGGTTCAGACTAAGGGAGGTGATAAAGTTTGACCTAATCGCAGGTGTCAGTGAAGTAGTTTCCCATTAAATATCTCTCTCATTGTTGATGTTACAAATGCAGAGTGAACTTCTGTTGGTTTGTTTGTTTGTTTCGTTTGTTTCGAAACCTATGTACAACATGTAGTTAGGTCAAGTTACTTGTAAAGTGAATTGGTCAATAATATCCGATGGACGAACGCATAATATATAAAGAATTCTGTAAATTAATTTCCAATATTATAGTGGCATTGAATCTTTTTCCTTACATGTATATACTTCATCAATCGCAGTGAAACAAAGCAAGGATTTCATCAGTTTGATATCAAACAATGTTGTAAACTAAACCAACAACATAAAGGTTCTTTCAACTTCAACATTTTATAATAAAAAAATAAAAAATAAAAAAAAAATTGTTCAGCCTAAAACGGCGGACTTCAAGATGTATGTAATATGAAAACCGAAAGACATCTTAAATATTACGTATAATTATAGTCGCATAGTGACAGTGAACAAAATCTAGAATTTTCTCAATCCGAGTAATTGTCATATATCTCACACCCAAATACGGTGTGAAGATTTAGGACTCTGATCAACTAATTTATTTAGAAAGATGTACAAGATTAATACGTAGCTAAGGTCGACATTTACTTCATTTTTAAGAGAAAAATAAGCATCTTAAACACACAAGAATGCTTGCTTTCAATTCCAGTAACTATATTCGTATATAAGGATCTTCATTGGACTATATTAGAATATCCTTTGTTATAATAATTTCATATCTATAAAAAGAAATGTACCCACTATGTACACAATGTTTCCTTCCGGATTGTAAAAGACAGAGTTGCCAGTCGCGATGTTAACACAAAAAATCATATTAAGATTGACTTCGGATCGCCAAAAAGTAGAATTTGTTTTAATTTGTGAAATTACAATCTAACTAAGAAATAGAGGTAGCTTCTTGGTTTCTCAGCGGCATCCGGTCTGTTTATGTTTCATCGAATGCATCAACTCCTTATGCGATCTTTTGTCTTTGAGCCATGCGTTAATTAGTTGTGTTCACTTTGGCCGACTCAATACCTCTATCATATACACATGATTACAATCTATTTCGTCTGGTATGTCTATGTTTATTTTAATGTAGCTTTAACAGTATTAGTCATAATTCTACGATGTCTGCAATGTGGCAGTTTATAGTGATGTCTAGTACTGGGGCATCACGCCGAACACATGTAGCATCATGACCCACTCGGATACATTATCCTGACACCAGTCCGACCAGTCCTAATAGGAGCTTTTAATGCTGAGCGCTAAGCGAGGCAGCTGCTGGTACCATTTTTAAAAGTCTTTGGAATGACTCGGCCGGGGTTCGAACCAGCGACCTTCCGCATCCGAGGCGGACAATCAAACCGTTGGAAACGGCGTTACCAAAAAAAATTACGGGTGGTTGATTTTTGCTTTTGGATTATTGGCCATAGTTCAGAGCAGAAAATGACCTCAGTGTACAAATTGAAAGGAAAAGTTTTCTATACATAGCATGCCATCACATTTCCATGCATGTATGGATAAGAAAACAAAACTAAATATACCAAGGACTCAAACGATTTGTATCTGAGATGAAAGTTTTAATTTAGTATACTTGCAAGAAAACACAAACAATAAAACCTGCCTGAGCGGACACATTCATATAAAGGACGCCTGTTCATAGAGGACAAAAGTAATGAGCTCATTATAAATTTCACATTCAAATGTAACAACAATGTAAAGGACATATGTTAATAAAGCAGAAATTTTGAGGTCCCTTGAATGTCGTTTACAGACAGACGTCACTGAAGATCTTTTCAACATTCGAATTTTACTTAGTCGACACAGTATTTCATTTCCAATAAGTTTCCGTCGCTCTCATGTCCGTTGTTAAACAAAGTCCGAAATTTGCAAAATGATGCATATGTGGTAAGTACTAAGAGACACGCGCATTTCGAAATTGGGAACTGCCCTGTAATGATGATTCGCGATTGTGTTTTGAACGTTACTTAAAAGTTGTATGCACTTACATGGAACAGGATAATATGTCACATGATCAAAATGAGAAATTATATACCTTAATAAAGACGTGAAAATGATGCCAATGTCTCGCCACTCATTTGACTGGACAAAAATACTACAAACATTTGCTTCACTCAATTATGATGTCCATTTGGAATTCTAAAGGAAAATATGCATCCCGCTTAAAATACTTGCGTTTACATCATCCACTTCACCATAATTGAGAGAGTGAGGGTGACTGCACTTAAATGCAACTCACACGCAAGATGAGACACTACTCCCTCCCCCTCCAAATATCCTCTTCAAGTCCTGTGGCGATGGGCGAGCAGCTTGTCAGAGGTGTGGATACACAGAAAGCTATAGCTGCAGACCTGCACAGTAGGAGCCGGCTACACCTTCTTCTGGAGGTGCCGAAGTAAAGAAAAGCAACGTGAAGCTGGTGCTGTGTTTGCCATCTATGACCAACTAATGCAAATGAAATTCCCACCGTAAGGAAAAAGACATGAAACTATCATCAGCGCCTATGCGACCCACCGTGACCAATCCAGATGTAATAAAGGATAAATTTTATGAAGATCTGGACTTTTTTATTGCAGAAGTACCAAAGGCAGACAAGCCTTGGTGACTACAATGCTAGAGTTGGCACATATCACCAGATATGTCCAGGTGTCATTGGCAAAAATGGTGTTGATAAATGTGACAATGGGCTTCTCCAATTGAGGAAATGTGCTGAACACGACTTCCTAATCACCAACACAGTATGCCAAACAGCAACAAGGCTCTTTGATGCTCCCACGCTACAAGCACTGGCATATTATTGACTACGTCATCGTCAGCAGAAGAGACAGGCAGGATATCGGAGTGACGAAGGCCATGAGAAGTGCAGAATACTGGATTGATCACAGGCTCATAATCTCAGATCGCAACATCTGGACTCAGCCAATCATACGACCACAAGGCAAAAGTGCCCAAAAAGCTTAATGCTGCCAAATTGGAAAGAGAATGTGAAACGGACATTTGCCTAAGAACTATGCAGCTAACTGTATAAAACGTTGTAAACTCGAAGACTGTCGAGGAAAGATGAGTATCGATCAGACATTCTGTGTACTCAACTGCATCCAAAACCCTTAGTACCACCACACGTAAACATCACGATTGGTTTTATGAGAACGATGCTAACATATAGATACTTCAGAATGAGAACTTCGGCTACATAAGGCCTGCTGAGAAGACATCACTTTATTATCTAAGAGGACAACTTTCGAGAACATTTTAAAAGTATATTTTGCAGATGGTATTCTAACATATAGCAATTTTAAATAGATATATGCGATTTTCACCAGGTTAAATCCGTGGCATGTTTATGGATGCCAGTACTATATTTCATCTGTTTGAGACTTGATTGATTTATAATGAGGTTTGGTTTGATAACTATGACAGGCGAAACTGGACAGGGGCGAAGATTGGTTTTTATTTATCGAAACGGCCAAGGGTTGAAATGTTACAGAAACAACATTTGTACTTGTATCTATATTTGTCATAAGTTGAAACTTTGCAGAGATCGGATTATTATATGTCAGTGGGGAAATGTAGAATTTTCCAAACCTGGAGGGGCGTGCGTCAATAATGGCGGTTACATGAACCTGAGATATGACAGCATAGTTTGTATTGGATTCAAGGTTATGACCTGAAGCCAGTTATCATCATCTGCTTTGAAATGTGATATAGTGTTATTCTGAGTGGAATGTATGCTCTGTTCAAAGAGTAAGAAATGAACAAAGATTTATGCCACATTTACTTTAACAGGAACACAGAAATACAACTAAACACAAGAGATTGAAGGGCCAGTATAACAGTCTGGTAACCTAGAGAGGCCACTAAAGGTGTGACGCATAAGTAGGTCAAATAGAACCCGAGAGTGTTCCAGTTCATGTCGACATCAGCCGTCAAGCTATTTTGATTCTGAATAGTGAACAACAACCAATTATCAGGTTATGAAAGACATGCCTGACAATTAAACTTCGAAACACTCGCTCGATTTTGTGATGAAATTTGCCTTATCAATATAAAATGGAACTGCTAATTGCATTTTAGTTAATTTATTTTTCTGGTGAAGGTGCATCTAGCAATTAGTCCTGCACAATTTTATTCATATTATTATTTATAACTGATTAAATTGTTATACTTTTTATACAGAGGACTCATGTTGTTCTGTTCTTTATCTCTGCTCAGATTTCCATTTATTCCATCAGTTAATTTTATTTTAATATTTTCTCGATCCAGGCTATAACACCGTGGTTGATCATCCTCTAGACAATTGTCAGCGGAAAGGCAACTGAAAATTCTGCAATAACTACCGAGTCATCTCCTTGCTGTCAATAGCCGGCAAAATACTTGCCAGAATTCTGATGAATTTTCCTGCGTTTCACATCGATCAGGGGATTTTGCCAGATAGTCATTGTGATTTCAGGAAAGATGTGAGATCACATACATGGTGTTTGCAGCAACCCAACTGCACCAGAAATGCCAATAAAAGAACTCTAACCTGTGCACGACATTCATCGACCTGACAAAAGCCTTTGATACAGTCGACCGTGGAGGCCTCTGGTAGGTCATGGCAAAATTTTGTTGCCCAGAGAAATTCAACATGATGGTTCGGCAGTTTCATGATGTTATGCTCGCTTGTGTTGTGAACGACGGTGAATCGTCTGAACCATTCCCAGTCACCAATGGAGTCAATCAGAGCTATGTATTGGCCCCACCAAACCTCTTCCGTATAACAATCTCTTCTGTGACTATGATACCATGACTGTGTTACTTGGATCGACATGAGATATCGGACTGGCGGCAAGCTGTTCAATGTGAGGAGATTAGAGGCGAGAACAAAGTTACAGGATGCGATGGTTCGTGATCTGTTTACTGACAACTGTTCACTGAATGCCACATCTGAGCTGACATGCAATAAAGCATGGAAAGTCTCTTGATCTTGTCTGTCATAATTTCGGTCTCACAATCAGTATCAAGAAGACAAAGCCGATGACCCAGCCCGCACCAGGAAAGCCTTACATAGAACCTGCCATCAGAAAATGGCAAAATCCTCATAGCAGTAGACAAATTCACATATCTGGGCAGCATGCTATCACGTGCATTCACAATCAATGATGAAACCAATGCCAGAATTGCTAAAGCAAGTGTAGCATTTGGCAGACAATGTGCAGACGTGTGTGAAGCATAGAGGGATCAGTCTACAAACAATGTTAATGTCTACAAAGCCACTGTGTTGCCGATCCTGCTGTATGCTTACGAAACCTGGATAGTTTTCATTCGTTATATCAAAATGCTGAACAGTTTTCACATGGGCTGCCGAGGAAACTGAAAAAAGATAAGATGGCAGGGCATTACATGCATCCACATTCTGCTGATGAAATCACAGTTGAGATTGGCAGGCCATGTCAACAGGATGTTAGATAAGCGACTATCGAAGATCTTCTACGGCTAGCCGAGCGGGGGTAAGCGATCTCACGGTGGTCAGAAGAAACGCTCAAAGATTCCCTGAAGTCTTCCCGGAAACGCTTCAGCATTGACTTTGAGTCTTGGGAAGATCGCTCACAGGATCGCTCCACCTGACGAAGTTTCATTCATATTAGAGATACAAACATTGAACGGAAGGGAATTGCGCAGGCAGCAGAAGTGTGAGCATCGTAAAAAAGTGCAAAATGTCCGGTGCATAGGAAGCTACATGTATCAATTGATGTAGTGACTGGGTTGCTCAATTTACATCGAACGCAAGAAGGCACACTTCCACTTTGCTTTTCTCTGTACCAGAGCTTTTCAAACATGCCAAGCGATAAGAAAAAACTGGGTTCCAGTCAGGGAAACACAAAGAAATGATGAGCGACGTGTGTTCACGTCCACTGTAGAGTAGGTATCCCCTCATCAAAATCAAAGCTGTATGAGACTGCTTGTTAGGCAGAGGTTATTCTTGGAGGGCGGTGGATGTTTTAAACATGGAAGCAACGAAAACGGAGAGTATACATAAAAAGTTGGATAAGTTGGTGGAATGTCCGTATCTGATTTCCAGTGATCTCTGAAAATCTAGTATGTCGTTTGGCAAACTATGGGTTCATCTGGGCTTGTCTTGAAAATCGTAGTAACTGATATGGACTGCATACATTATTTTGATCGTAAGAAAATTCTTATCGAACAGCTTACAATTAGTTGCGTGCCAATAATCTCAAAGGACTAATTCAGAAGCAGCACAGCTTGGACGGAGAAAATCTCCTTTTAAATTGAAAATTTATAGTGTTATATAATGCAGAAACATTCTCAGTTTGAGCTAATAAAATTTTGAAGGAATTTATGTAGGTCTCTATACATTTTGTTAATATTTTTTAAAAAATGTAGCAGAAAAACTTAATCGCTGTTTCGTTTGAATGCATCATACAGATTTATTAAAGGGGCTCAAAGGAAGTTATATGCCTTTTCAGAGACATATCAGAAACATACTGACAAATTGATCAACTTAAAAATGATTTTAGAACAGCAACGATACATGCTTGGTGATGCTTATAAGCAGAAGAAGATTTTTAAAAATCTATATAATATTGTGCAAGGAAAAATGAAGACTCTAACGTTGAGTAAATCACCTACTACATCTGATACGAGCAAAGAGAGTTACACAAATGAATTTTCTGGTGATTTGAGCTAATGTTCTAGCATTCGATGTATCATTTGATGCGTAGAAGGAGACAAGAGAGCGGCGACGGGTATCTATGTTCAACCAAATGAGTAAAGTTTGTGAATCCATTTATGAGACCAGAGATGTGGATTTTGCAATTGAATAAATATAGAAATCTCAATGGCATTGGGACGCAACAAATTTAAATGTGTATGTATTGGAAAATACTAACTCTGCAGCAGAACATGTCATTATGAATATTGTAACTCACATATGCCGGTGTTGCATACTGGACCCGGTGCTTGACCATGTCTTAAATGTGGCATCGGAGTCAAATCGCATAATCAACTTTGCCGGCCATGTGGATGTGTTCGTGAATATTATCGCACGACGTCAGCGATTCGCTGCAAATGTGATAGTATTAACACCTGTGATTACACAATACTTGAAACAAAAATAAAGAAATAAACGAAATAACAGATAGGATTGAAGCTATTGCAGTTTCGCAGTTTCTGATCCCGGTAGAATATAAATATTAGAACAAATTATTGGGGAACTTCTTAATTAGATGAGGCTTTCCCCTTGGGCGTAATATACGAATACCAAAAAGCGCAAGAAAAGCTGACACACTTGCGATATAAGATGCGTTTGAGGATGACCGAACCCATCGTCGGGACGAACAAAAACGTATTGATACTGAAGCTACTGAAAATGTTCATAATAAAGGTTAGCGATTACAAGTACCTGAAATTAATTTTATACGCGTCATTAGTAAAGCTAGAAGCGATTAACCCACACATATACAAGTAAGGCAAAAACGCTCGACAGCTAGTAACAAATATGATTCATTGAATCTCAATGGTGTTACAGCTCTCTGGTTACTCTGGAATTAAAGCAGTTATGCCACTTAATCGAAAGTCATTAGACAAGGATGGATTTAAAAATGTCTACACCGTGGATTAAAAGCGGTGCTCGTACAATCCTGAACCTTAAAAACACCAAGGTAGTCAATGACGATATTGAAAAAGGCACTGAAAAGATTCTCGAGACTTTGGAAAAATACACCAATGCAGTTTCAGGATGGACCCTTGGCCGATGTACACAAGTCGAGGTACATATCTGTTCAAACAAATAAACAGTTTCGAGGATCCATTTACATACCAACACCAAAGTGGGTTCCACCACTGTCAGTAATAAATTTTAAAAAAAAAAAGAATTTTGATAACAGATCAATGCTGTGCTCGGACAAAATATGGAGAATCTGCTCAAACCAATCTGCGTAGATCATGTCCGTGATAGTGAACTAAACAAACTAGACTCACTTCGAAAGGCTCTTCGCTGACCAGCATTTGTATCTCAGAAATGTTTTGATGGTTGTCTTACTACCGTTCACAGTAAGAAGTTAATAAGTTGAAACTGAAGATCACAAAAACAATCTATTTTGGATCGTTCGTGCTAGACTTGTTGAAGCTGCTCATGTACGAATTTTCTTACGACAATATCAAAACGTTTTACTATGATAATGTCAAGATGTTGTACACCTATTCTGACTCGCTGTTGATGCATATCTCATCCAATTATGTGTACGCAGACATGGCTGAATCAAAGTTTGAAAAAATAGTGATACCAGTGATTATCCTAAAGTACATCAGTTGTTTAGCAACACCAATGAAAAGGTTGTTGGGAAATTCAAAGACGAATGCTAGGGTAAACCAATCGAAGAGTATGTGGGACTGCGACCTAAAATGTATTCAATTCACTAAAAAGGTTAAAGGTGTTCCACGCATGGTTGTACAAAATGATCTCTGTTACGACATGCATGTGGAATGTCTTCGCAAACGATGTGAATTTGCACACACGACAAATATGCTAATGCGTCAGACAATCCGCATGGGTGTTTACCGATGCACTAAAATGAGTTTGTCATCACTTGATACTAACTGTTGAATACTCCCCGATGGTATCACCACCTACGCGTTTGACCATAATACTATTGTGAAACATCTTCTGGCTGACGAGTCAAAGTGATGCACTTGCATCAAAACAGATACTGGTGGCAGTTCCATATTCGCCGGGACAACTTGCAATTCCTATCGCACAGATGTTCGGCTTGGCGGCTTGGCATCCCATGGTTGGACCGCTGAGGGGTCTTTAGGACCCAAACGGTAGTGTGTTGGTTGTCTAGGGGTATCAGTTTGTTCCGAAATCGTAAACACATCGACGGACCATACTGGGTCAGTGGCACGACGTTGGTGCACACAGATACTGAACAAACTTATTTCCGAGTGCCTGTAACAGCGCTGGCTATGAAATTATTTTCTGTGTAGACGTAACTGATTTTAGCTAGTTGTAATTAGTCATACCAGCACTAAAATTAAAGTCAGACATGTAGTCTAACTTTAATTTTAGTGCTGGAATGACTAATGAAAGTCGTGCTGCACATCCGCGAGACAGCTGAGGCTTTAAAAACAGTTCCTGTGCATACTGATGACCAAAATAACCGTTTTGCGAGTGTGCTATTAAATCGTTCCACCATAGGTTGGGCATATATTAACATATCCAACAAAAAAACTTGTACTTGATGTTTTTGACAACAACGCAGCAAAAGATCCAAAGATTATTTACCAGCATCCAATTGTAATAATTTTTGCCAATGTTTGTGATCCGCGTGCATAAATGACGTTAACGGCTCGGGTTCTTTCCATCAGCTTGCAATATCGGCAATGGTTAACGCGTTCTTTAGGTGTGTCGATCGACATGATTATGTGGAAGAAATGAGAGACCTTATTAGGCGCTTGGAATCAAGCCAACCTGGTGAAATTTGTCTTGGTACTGGCAGATAAATTTACTACAACGCTTGTTTGGCCAACCATGCTCGAGCAGCCCTATGCGTGACCTTTGTCACATCCGCTAAAGTTTCCACAGCGGCTTCACTTTTCCAATACCCACGCGGTATATTTTTGATAACCTCCGGCTTTTGTGTCCATTGTTTGTGTCTTTGCATTAATATAATTTACTTTTAATGAGTGGACTTTTGTCAGCCACCCAAAACAGTCTTTGCTTTCATGCCTCCTTTGTTGATCCATAATGATAATAGTTCTCGAGCACCTATTCCTGCAATCGCATTCAAGTCATTTTTTAGATCCACATCGGCACATGAATATCATATGATGTTTTATAAACAAGGTCATGTCGGCAGCATGCAGCATCGAGACGATTTATGAGTGGCTCACCATGCTTTGGTTAGTTATTAGAATCAAGTTGTATATCAAGCCGGTGTACCAGGCCCACAGTAATTATATCCAGGGATGTGTTTTTCACCAGGATATTTACTCTATAGTGTTCCCGCCGACACTTTTTAAACCCGAACATTTAGTTCCACCAAAAGATGTACACTTCATTGCTCTACATTGAACACAAGTTCCAGTACTCGCAGCTTGTCCATTACGTGTTTGAACTCCAGTTGGTTATGCAGTACGTGTTTTGTGTGACATCGTACACAATATAAAGACATAACTGTATTTTATGCTGTATTACTCAATGGCATCACGAAAAAATAAAAACTAAAAGATTTTTAAGATGTTTTCGTCATTGACTTTTCCGTGCAAGCAACACTTAAATCATGAAAGGATGGTGTTATATTTGTAAACCCAGTTCGAGTACTAATAATTGACTTTGATGAATCAAGAAAAACTCAACTGTTGAATATGATTTTAAAATGGCTGTAGTGGGATCGGCTGCACGTGATTGCACCGTCGGCTGATGATCAACCTTGCTACGATGTTTCAAAACCTTTTCAAAAAACGTTGAGTGATAAAGGATCATTGAGAAGTGAAACTTTCTTCCGTAGAGTTCTTTTTCAATGTGGTCAATGAGGCACTTATCATTGACAATTTGGATGCAAACGAAAACAATCTTATAGCGTACTACGATGATCACCAAATATTTTGACGAGGTCGACACAGTTACACAGACGCATATGTGCCTAAAGTGATTCGTGACAAATGTAGCATGCTGATGATATTACTTGGCATTGGTACGCATAGTCTTGCAAATATTCATTGGACTTGTTGTGCGGCTGACTGCAAGTAGGAAGAGTTTCGTGATATGTTTGGGCGGATCAATAAGGATCCATATAATTTTCTCTCTACTGATATGACTGGAACTTCCAGTCGCGGAGGGAAAATATAGTGCGGGTTTGGATAAAACAATTTAATAATTATAATAATTATATAAGAACTCCACCAGCGATGTCATAGAAGAGTATAAAAAGCGACGTCGTAAAGCTGCTCTAGAACACCAGAAATTAATTTGTAACGTTGTTGCAGGTAGAAAAAGTATCAAAGATATGTTGCAGTCGCGACAAACAGCACTAGAAGACCTCACGGTGGGTTTTGAACAAACATTTGCACGGGTGATTAAAACAACAAAGGTAATTGTGGAACGTGCTGAGGATTTTAAAAATACAAAAAAGGCAACAATGGAACATGGGATTGCATGCATCTCAAAAGCTTGGAAATCGGCTCCGTCGAGTACTGACTCGAGCACCACCAAACGCAGTTATTCTACCAACAAAAGAAACTATGTCGGCTACGGTTAGAAGTTATTATTGAAGCCGCTCAACAACGACTATCAGATTCTGTGAATGCACATATGGCATTGAGAAGTGGATTAAAATTGACTCGCAAAAGGTATTAGACGTCGCTAATAATGTATAAACAATGGATTATTTCAAAGGTATATCAGATACCGCATGTGATATGGGTACGCTTGTGTTGGTGGATCAAAGCACAAGAGATTTTCAGTATTATTCATAACCACCCAGGGATCCCTATCAATTATAAATAGAATTTCAAGAGCAGGACACGTCTAGGTTTTTCCTTCTATTTGAGGCTTGTTGCAGAAATTGAGGGAGAACTTGTACCCGCCGACAACGGTAAGAATTGTGATCCCAATATCACCGTTGAAATTGTTAACGACGGAATCATTGTGTTGTTCAACAGTGCATGTTATTCTATCCATGGAATAAAAAATTGAATCAGTTCTTGACAACATTATTGTTGCTACAAGGATTGTTGGACTTGGCAGATACAGCGATGACACGCAAGCTGTAGTCCTTTGCCCTAACGCCACTTTAACGATGAATTCGCACAGCGTCAAGGAAACTTTTGTGGGAGCTAATTACTATTTTCACACGCAATTCCCCTCCGTCACATGTTTGGGTTCTGCAGAGATGTTGGCAAGGTGTGTGTGTGTGGTGGTGGTGGGTAAATATACAGTCACATTAACCCGTAAGACCAACTGCAGCGATGCAATATGGCATGGTGAAGGTCCCACTGATGGCAAAGTTGAGTTGTCAACATTAATATTGTGGATGCCTGTGCTAACTCCTTCACTGACTACATAATCCCGTTTGTTACCGTTTATGCAATCAGGAATTGCTTCAACGCTGTCATTTCTCGCAGATACTTCAGATGCGCACACGAGAAGTGATATTACGGGACAGTTTAGATGGCAAAAAAAGTACCAACATGGTCTTACCGCACCAAAATTTGTTTGTTGTTGTTTCAAAATATAAATCAACACAATGGCCAGATACAGTAAGATTATATTTGACCACTCAGAAGTGACTGAAGTATCTTTGCATATAAGCGGTCAACTTTGAAACCAATCAAACCGCACGGAAATTTTATGATTGAACTTCTTACGTATTTAAATAATAATGTCTTATCATGAAACGTAGGTTGGCCTTAGTGAAAATTAGTTGGGAAAATAAAAATAAAACGAAATATTAAACAATTGTAGGGTCACAATGAAACTCTCTTCAACAAAATTGACCTAAAATGTCCCCGTGTGGTTGTCCCAAACACAACTCAATCACCTTTATGCGGCCAAACGAAATAACAAATCAGTGATGCTAAAAATTATTCAAATCTGAGGTGATGCAATTGCAAATGACCGGTGGTGTACTTCCATTCGTTGTCGCAAAAGATGCAGCGATAGGAGATGTTGGAACTGCACCAGCAAAGACTTGAAAAGACGGTTGGCGGTCGCATACGAACAAAAAAGGAAAACTCCTTGGGTTACCAGAATACCATCTGGAAGAGGTCTTCGATTATCCGGTACAACACGCAGAAGGTCACACCGTTGATGGAAGCGAAGCTTCTCAAGCGGCCTTTGACCAGTCTTGATTTACTCGCAATTGTAAAATCATTTAAACATTTTCGTGGTGTCTTTATGCGAAATGAACTTGAAACCGGTATTGTCAATGTATATTTAACAACAGGACCTGACACTCACTGAGTTGCATACGTAGAAACACCTCCATATCGTTTGTATTTTGGCTTGTATAGCCTTGCAAAACCAGTTGAAGTTGTTAATTATTTAACAGAGGGCACTGGCTCCAATGACGGTGGACCTGGACGACAACCACTATTTTATTCGACCATACCAGTAAAATCTCGGTTGGACGGACCAATGTGCGGTTATTATGCTGTTGCTGCATTGCATGCACTGGCGGGAAGCAAAGCATCCTCAAGACCTACCCTGCAGGCACCTGTTGATTTCACACTGAAATGCGTTTAATATTATAAATAATATTTATTAACAGTTACGGACGTTGCTCATCTCAACCACACGGTGTTGATGTTGATCTGAGCAGGTTGCCACCAAGGCGGATTTGACCGAGTTTACCAGTCGCGTTGTTGTTGGTGTTAACAAAGGTGAGCTTGTGATTTTGCAAAATCAAACCGGTACACTGCAAACGTAGCACGTTGATATTCAAGATATTGTTCGCAAGTTAAGATGCGCTATCTACAATAATTTTGCCTCATCTACTTGTTACGTGTAGGTTCGTACTAAAGTAACAAAAGAAAAGAGTGAAGTCAACAAGCTTTGTAAATTTAACAAAATAATTTATTTCCCTAGAAAACAATATGAAATAGGACTTACGGATTGTGAATATAATCCAAAAATTCATCCTAGAATTGAAAAATATAAGTCCTATCACTAAACAGTTCTAATTTAATCCAGGTTCGAATCTCGATGAAGTTCCAATATGGAAGGCGATGACGTCTTCTATAAGGTGTTGTTGTGTCAATAGTTCCTTGTTGAATTTTATGAATCAAGGATAGTATTCCGCCTTTAGAATTCCAAATAATTTAGTAAATGTCTTTGTCCAAGAATTTCGATGAAAAAGAATATTTTCCATGGTTAATGAATTATTTTAAATAAGAATATTCAACTCAAATGGCAACAACAAGACAAATACCTTGCGCCCAAAAGTACAATTTTACGACTGACAAAATTTCACTGAGATATGAGTATTAAACGCGACTAAAACGTCATTTCGACACTCGTGATGGATCACATGATCACTTAATCATCGAAGCGCGCAGTAAAAAAAAATGCCATTTTACACGTAGGCCAGAATAACCCTATCTAAGAAATCAGATTCTTACGCTGGAAATCAATAATAAAAAAGGCTGTTAACAATTATAGCTAACACGTGGGCCGAACATGACCTTGGTAATAACCAATCATTTTCGCTTA